>JARQOC010001303.1:0-44384 GCA_033576535.1 Allobates femoralis
ATATGTGAACATTGTCAAGCTCTACATTTTTCGGCCGAACGCCCAGCTGATCAACATTTCACTCTCTGTTGTCACAAGGGAAAAGTCAAGGTACCCTTACCTCAATACCCTGAGGTCTTCCAACGTTTGCTCAAAGGACAGAGTGAATACAGCAAAAATCTCATGGAGAACATCCGCAGCATTAATAGTTCTTTTGCCTCCATGGGTGCCAATGTTTCTCCACCACTTGGACACGGCCCTTACTGTTTCCGTATTCATGGGCAAATTTATCATCGTACTGGAACACTCCATCCCGCTCAAGATCAAGTTCCAGCGTATGCACAACTGTACATTTTGGATACTGCAAGCGCTATTGAACAACGGCTACAGTCTCCCAAAAATTTAAAATGTCATCCTACGTTGATGAGTATCATTGCTCTTCAATTGGATAATATTAATCCCTTTATTTCGGCCTACAAAATGCTACGTGACGTTGAATTGGAGGAACAACAGAAGGCAGTAGAAAATGGCACCGTCATGCCAAATATAACCATGGCCATTAAACAAGATAGACATCAAGACCCAAGATGGTATAACAATCCTACTGTGAATGAAGTCGCTGTGGTTTCTGAAAATGACAATGGAGAGACACCATTCAATAGAGACATTTTAATTCATTTGAAACCTGACCCAAATAACCCCTTGGTCCTTAAAACACAGCAAGTCAGTATTCTGCATAGCAATTTAGATGCATTACTTTATCCCTTATTTTTTCCTCATGGAGAACAATGGCTGGCATGAGGGACTCAAGCATCAAGGCCAAAGTCCACGCAGGGTTACACAACTGCAATATTACTGCTATTTGCTGTCTGTACGTAATCAGTTCAATCCTGTCCTAAATGGTGGCAAACTAACACAGCAGTACTTAGTTGATGCGTATGTGAAGATCGAGGCTAATCGCCTAAATTTTATTCGTCAGCACCAAAAGGATTTAAAAGTGGAGGATTATTGTGTACTCCAAGAACATCTACAGAAAAAATCTTTTGAGAAAGGTATTCCCATTGGCAAGACGGTCATTTTACCATCTTCCTTTGAAGGCAGTCCAAGAAACATGCAGCAACGATATCAAGATCCCATGGCTATTGTGACTAAATTTGGACGACCGGATCTTTTTGTAACCATGACCTGTAATCAGGGCTGCCACTAGAAATTTTGGGGCCCCTTACTAGCAAAATTTTGGGGCCCCCTGAGACTCCACCCCAACTCCGCCTCCACTAAGCTCCACCTCCATCCAGGTTCCGCCTCCACCCACGCTCCGCCTCCACCCATCAAACCTTCCATAGTTTCACCACCCACTATTGGAAAAACTCCCTTTCTGCACCACGTCCTCGCCAATCACTCATTAATCTCTTTCTATACATTGTTATTTATCAGAGCTGTGGAGGGATGTGAACAATAAATGCCACATGAGGCAGAATAATACTGGTGCTGTTATTCATCACCTTGTACAGGGGTGGGGAACCTTTTTGCTGCTGGAGGGACATTTGGAAATTACTACTGTCATTTAGGGGCCGCACATCACAATGAAAATTACCGGCTACATTAAATTAATTACCTCACCTAATTTGATGGCTGCAGCTGCTTCTCTGTGTCCTGAGATGTTCGGTGATATCTGATCTTCCAGGTTTGCGTTGGTCTGGAGCGCAGTCGATTCTGTGACAATAAGTTTTGTAAATCAAATACATCACATAGGAAATTGTTATATATACAATATACAGGACAAAGAGTATATACAGCACTGCAGAGGGCTAGGGGACACAGACTGGGGGTGAGCTGAGCTCTGCAGGAGCCACAGAGATGTATGGTCTCTCCCCGGGCCCCCACCCATTGAGGGGGTGAGGTGAGCTCTGGAGCCAGGGGTCACAAGCTTTCAGAAAATGGCAGCGGATCTCGATTACTTATTATTATCAGAGATTCTGGAGAAGAATGCTACCGGCACTATGCCGAGACTATAAGAGTGGGAGCGGCATCCGCTGGGGGTTACCACTGGTACACACACCTCGTACGCACGTGGCTCCACTCCGTACACCTTGTACGCATGCAGCTCAGCTCCGTACACCTCATACGCACGCGGCTCAGCTTCGTACACCTCATACGCATGCGGCTCAGCTCCGTACACCTCATACGCACGCGGCTCAGCTCCGTACACCTCATACGCACGCGGCTAAGCTCCGTACACCTCATACGCACGCGGCTCAGCTCCGTACACCTCGTACGCACGCGGCTCAGCTCCGTACACCTCGTACGCACGCGGCTCAGCTCCGTACACCTCGTACGCACGCGGCTCAGCTCCGTACACCTCGTACGCACGCGGCTCAGCTCCGTACACCTCGTACGCACGCGGCTCAGCTCCGTACACCTCATACGCACGCGGCTCAGCTCCGTACACCTTGTACACACTCGGCTCTGCTCTGTACACCTCGTACATAAATGGCTCTGCTCCGTACACCTCGTATACGTTGTTCCACTCCGTAAACCTTATACACATGTGCCTCTGCCCGTACACCTTGTACACACTCGGCTCTGCTCCGTACACCTTGCAACACATGTGGCTCTGCTCTGTACACCTTGCACACATGTGGCTCTGCTCTGTACACCTTGTACACATGTGGCTCCGCTCCGTACACCTCATACGCACACGGCTCCACTTCGTACACCTCGTATACATTCGGCTCTGCTACATCCACACTGTAAATCCATCCTGACCACAGATACACTTTACCTCATCCAGCACCATGACAACTGAGGAGCTGATCATGTGACCCTTGTCTCCTCCCCTCCAAGTGACATCATCACAGGTCCTGTAAGAACAGAGCAGCTATGTAGCGTGCTGCTCTGCAGGTGAAGAACAATGGAGGAGATCCCGGGCCCCCACAGGTTAATAGAGGCTGGGCGGGCCCTCTGTGCTTTAAGGCATGGTGTGGGCGGCCCGGGCCCCACAGGATAATAGTGGCTGGGCGGCGGCTGGGCGGGCCCGGGCGGCGGCTGGGCGGTTCCCTGGGCTCTGTGCATTGAGGCCTCTGGGCCCGGAGGCGGGGTGAGCGTGGATGGGTGGGCCCCCACAGGATAATAGCGTGGCGTATAAACTACTATAGTCTAGACAGTGACTATGCCACACTGCCACCACTGCTGCTGCTGGCCAAATGGGGCGGGCCTCATTGCTCCAAATGGCCCCGCCCACAGCCAGCGCGCCCGGGCCCCCCTGCTGTTTGTATATGGTCACGCCCCCTCCACTTTTCTTCGGGCCCCATACAGCTGTATGGCTTTTAAGGCCCTATTGGCGGGCCTGCCTGTAATCCAAAATGGAGTGAGATTATAAACAATTTAGAACCATGGCAGTGTGTGGAACATAGACCTGATTTAGTGGCCCGTGTCTTCAGAATTAAACTTGAAGCCCTATTAAAAGACATTAACAGCGAATTATTTGGCAAAGTTTGTGCAATAGTTCATGTCATTGAATTTCAAAAGCGTGACCTACCACACGCTCACATTTTGATCATTCTAGATACCAATTCCAAATTAAGAACTGAGGTTGAAGTAGACAATACAGTCTGGGCTGAAATTCCCGATGCTGCGTACTACCCTCTGCTCCATCAAATTGTGATGCAACACATGATTCATGGGCCCTGTGGACAACACAACCCCAATTCGCCCTGTATGGATCTTGGAAAGTGTAAAAAAGCTTTTCAAAAAAAATTCCAGCCGAAAACAGTCATAGCTAAGGATGCCCATCCTACTTATCAAAGAAATTTAGGACCATCCTTTCCACACCATTCCAAGATGATTGATAATTCTTGGGTTGTTCCCTATAACCCTTTCCTACTATTAAAATACAAATGTCATATTAATGTGGAAGTATGTGCTTCCATTCAAAGTGTCAAATACCTATTCAAATATGTCTACAAAGGACATGATAAAGCCAATCTGGAAATTTGTCAAACCAACATCCAACATGATGAAACACACCAATTCATGGATTCAAGATATGTAAGTGCACCGGAGGCAGCATGGCGAATCTTTGCTTACCCAATGCATAGACAATCTCACAGCATTTTTCGCCTTGCGGTACATCTCCCACATTCTCAACCACTATATTTTCATGAGAATGACTCTGTTGACAACATCAGTTACACAATGCACAGAAAATCCACCCTTATGGCCTACTTTGAGCTCAATGAGAATGACCCACATGCTCATGATTACTTATACCGCCAAATTCCTGAGCACTATGTTTGGAAAGAAAGTGCATGGGAAATTAGAAAGCGAGGAGGTGCTTCAGTGATTGGAAGAATGTATACTGTCAGTATGAAAGAACAAGAACGGTACTATTTAAGGTTGTTGTTACTGCATGTCAAAGGAGCAACAAGTTTTAACAACATTAAAACTGTTAATGAAGTCACATACCCAACTTTTAAAGAGGCAGCATTAGCCCTTGGATTGCTATTCGATGATAGTGTTTGGAAAAATACTTTATTGGATGACTGTGTTCTAAACATGCCTGCACAGCTTCGTGATATGTTTGCATATATATGTATTTTTGGTCCTCCTGCTCATCCGTTGGAGTTGTGGCAAGAATTTAAACAAGACTTCATACAAGACTACTGCCATGCATACCACTCCAACACTGAGGAGTGTGAGAATTGTGAAGGATATGCTATGACAGATGTCCAAAATGTTTTAAAATTTCATGCCAAAAGTTTTACTGATTTTAATCTACCACGCCCCAAAAGAAAACCACAAATCCGCCCACAATACAACAAGGATGACGAGTTAAGATGAGCTCGGGAAATGAAAGCTACTTTAAATGACCAACAACTTTTAGCCTATATTGCTACACATCAAGCTTTAGAAGATAGAAGTCTACAACCTAAGTGCTTTTTCATCGACGGTCCAGGTGGCAGTGGGAAAACATACCTCTGTGATTTATTAATTCATGAACTAAGAGGAGAAGGAGAAATTGTCTCACCTGCAGCCAGTACAGGGATTGCAGCGAACTTACTGCAAGGAGGAAGAACCATTCATTCGCTTTACGGAATACCAATTCCAATCAATGAAACATCGGTTTCCAGAATTAAAAATGATACTGATGCTGCACAACATTTGAAAAGTACAAAACTTTTCATTATTGACGAGTCAACTATGTTATCAAAATATGCATTGCATGTCTTAGATCAACTTTTACGGGATCTCATGACAACAGATATCTCTAAGAAAAATAAAACACCTTTTGGAGGTAAAGTCATTGTTCTGGGAAGAGACTTTCGACAGTGTCTCCCTATCATCCCTCATGGTACAAGAACAGACATTGTAGAGAGTTGCATTAAATACTCACGACAATGGCAGCTTTTCACTCAATTGCCGCTCATCAACAACATGCGCTTTATTGATCCCGATTATAGCAACTGGTTACTTCAACTGGGAAATGGTGATTTGTCCAATGATTTCAACCTTGGAGATGATATCATTGAAATCCCGCAAGACATGATCTGCACTGGCTCACTCATATTTAATATATTTGGTGAAAACATTTTAATTGATGTAAATAACAACGAAAGCATTCAAATTGCTGCATCACATGCCATTCTTTGCCCTAAAAATGACCATGTGGATTTGGTCAACTCTAAGGTCATGGATTGCATTGCTGGTGAATACACTGAATACATTAGTGATGATTGCATTGATCCTGATGAGACTGAAGACCCAGACCAATATCCGGTGGAGTTTTTAAATTCACTTACACCGACGGGAATGCCTTCTCATCGCCTCAAATTAAAAATCGGCACCATTGTCATGCTTTTGCGAAACTTCAACAGCAGAAAAGGTCTTTGCAATGGGACTCGGCTTGATTGTCACCGCTTTGTTTGACAATATGATTCAAGCAAAAGTCATTACTGGGTCTGCCGAAGGAAATGTGGTGTTCATTCCAAGGATTGATTTGTCTCCATCAGAGACTGCCTTACCTTTTAAGTTAAGGCGTCGACAATTTCCTGTGAAGCCTGCTTTTGCCATGACCATCAACAAATCCCAAGGCCAAACACTGGAGAAAGTAGGGATTTATTTGCCAGAACCAGTTTTTGGACATGGACAATTATATGTGGCTTTTTCACGAGTCAAAAGACGATGCAATGTAAAGGTCAAAGTGCTGGATACACCCATTCAAGGCAAATTGCTGCCTAATTCTGAAAAAGTCTTTACCAAAAATATTGTGTACAGGAATATTTTAGATTAAACTTTTGCCTTTTACTATATTTATTTTCTTTTTTTATACAAAAAAAAATAACAAAAAAATTAGCTTAGTCTTTTAGAAATTTCTTCTTTTACTTACATTCTTCATACTATATTCTTATGAACACACTTTTCTAAGAACATCAGAGATGTGTATCATCCAAATTTCTGCACTGGATGATAGAAACCACTGTTTTAAACTCCAGCACTATAGGTGCTGAGAAATTTGTTTCTCTTTTTGCATAGGGAGAGGTTTTTGTGAACAGCTAAGAGACGGGTGGGATGGCTGTTCACACACATCTCATTTGCAAGGTGTGTTCTGCACATTTAGATAGATAGGGACATACATAAATTCAAAATTACATTTTACCGCAGCTTTTTTCTAATATTTTTGTACATTTTTGAGGAATATACTAAATTTTAACAGTTGATCACTAAGGACTAACCTACCACATACTTGCTGTAATTTCCATTATTGCATGTATGCAATTTGTAGTTTACTTGCTGTGTGTGCAGACAACGTAGTTGCGGCAGTGTCAGCCACATCAACTGCAGTCACCTGTGGTTAGTTAGTGGCTGTATTTGCTGCACCTGCCGAAGCCACGTTCGCTCCATTTACAGCAGGTTAACTGCAAGTTTTTTAGTCATTGCACGGAAATTTCTGCAAGTCTGTCGTCGGTAACTCCTTCAGTATCAAATTTGAAAATTGGATTATTTAAATCTACATCCTCTAAAAATATAAGAAAAAAGCAGCCGTAAAAAATATCTAAGTAATATCAATTCGGATTTACTTAGAGTAGGGACCCACCAGACGTAAGGGCATCTTGCAGCGATTGGTGGGCTGACACAAACTGGCCAATAGGCAGAATACTAATATTGATTTCTCAAAGAAATCGGTTGAGAAATTAACACGTATTGCTACTTTGTGTTCTAAGACCCTTACAACATAATAGTTCAATTTTCCACAAATGATATCCACCATACAAACATATGTAGTTAATGGAAAGATATCATGGAAGAATTGGATTATTATTTTAAACTCTTAATAAATAAACTATACACAGATTCTAGAATCCCGATGCAATCGCATCGGGCTCACAGCTAGTATCCAATGTATGCTTAATAAAACTCAATATGTCGCTTATTACGTTCTATTTAGTTGTTAACTGTATTTCTATTCACTCACCACATGTTATCGCTGCCCCAGCGATGCGGAAGTACGTTTCTTCTTCTAGAGTCAAAATGAGATCCAACGTCAAGGTGCAAGTTCTTGATACGCCTTTACAAGAACACTTACAGAAAGTCCAAAGGTTTTCACAATAAATGTGGTGTTCAAAAATATTTTAGGTTGATTACATTTAATGATAATGTATATATTGTACCGAGAAAATGCTGTATATTCATTGCATTATTAGTCTGTTACATAGATATTTAATATATACACATAGATAGATAGATAGATAGATAGATAGATAGATAGATAGATAGATAGAAAATGCAGAAAAAAAGAAATAGATGGATAGATGCACAAATAAATAGATCTAAAATACATCAATAATACATAGGCTCATGTCACACACACAGATATTTGTGCAGATATTGTTCACAGATCTCTGGTTGCAGTGAAATTATGGACACATTAATCCATTTATATACAGCCACAAAATGGAACAATGTGTCCATGATTTCACTGCAACCAGAGATCTGTGAACAATATCTGCACAAATATCTGTGTGTGTGACGTGGGCCATAGCGAGATAACAGATAGATATGACATAGGTATACATAAATACATAGGTGTGATAAATTTATAGATATTTCATATAGTAAGGTGATCACACGTTAAGTATAAGAGGGGAGATGTGTATCATCCAAATTGTTAAATTTGGTGATATGAACCCACATCTAATGCTCCAGTATCATAGATGCTGAGAAACTTAATTTATCTTTAACAGGGCTGGGTTTTTGTGAACAGCTAAAGAGATGGGTTGGACGGCTGTTCACTACATCTCCATCTCAAGGTGTGGTCTATACACATAGATAGATAGATAGATAGATAGATAGATAGATAGATAGATAGATAAAACATGCATAGAGAGATGATAAATAAATATAGCATTCATAGCGTTAGGTCCCCTGGCACCGCTCCCCAGCTCACCTCTCCCAGGTCTGCATCCTCTGCTCCTCTGCCGACCGGGCAACTGGCATCCAGGCGTGCTGTGTCTCAAAGCCATCGCCGTGTTCCCTTTCTGTCAGCTGATCACCGGGCTCACACATGAGCCCATTGCAATGGCCGTATTCATGTGACCAATCAGCGGCGCACTAGGTGCACTCCTCCCCTGTGAATCTAGGGACCGTCACGGTCCAACCTGACACTCCCCTTGACCAATAGCTGCTCTTTTTCTGGTATATCAGGCCACCTCCACTGATGGGAGGTGCCTGATTATTGAGTCAGTTGAGCTTCTGCTTTGCTGGCTGTTGGTCAGGCCCTCTTTGTGCTCTGTTACTGGGAATCCTTAGCTGTGTTCTTCCCCAGTAGCACCATTCCTGCACTCTGAGCCTTGTACCCAGTTACCTGGAATCCTTAGCTGTGCTCTTTCCTGGTAGCACCCTTCCTGCACTCCTAGCCTTGTACTTTGTTACCTAGAATCCTTCGCTGTGCCTTAGTATAGGCTAACCTTACGAGCCGCCCCTACGGTACTAGCTGCTGTGGTATTTAGACCTCCTGGGCTTGCCCCTGACAATCCCTGTAGAGGGGTTAGGTAAACTAGGATCAGCTCACCCAGGGGAGTTCGGTACCACAGCCCAATGGGTCCACTCTAGGGCTTCTTCCCCCGGAAGTGTGACAGAATAATCAGGCCATGGACCCCGTTGGTACCTCGTTTTCAGCGCAAAAGGAGCTGGCTTACCTTCGTGAGAATCAGAGCCTTATTTGGACTTTTCTTCAGTCCATAGCTACCTGGTTAGCCTCTCTTCAGACCTGCAACCCAGCATCTGCCACTCAGCTTGCGAGCCTACAGCAGGAGCTGTCAGTGCAACGAGACACGCAGTCTTGCATGCTGTCTTACATATCCGTGATGACCGATCGTCTGGTCTCCTTTCAGTCAGCAACGACCTCGGATCAGTCCGTATCCTATGACCGGTCCCCAGGTAGCGTTCCGACCCCTCCGCCCTGCTTTGCCCAACCACCTAGATCCAGCGGAGACCCTAGGATGTGCCGCGGTTTCCTCAACCAATGTAGCCGACACTTCGACCTGCTGCCACAGCAGTATCTCACCGATCAGGCCAGGGTGGCCTTTGTGATGTCCTACCTGGAGGGCGAGGCTCTGGCGTGGGTTAACCCTCTCTGGGAGCGTGATGACCCTGTGGTCTCACACTTGTCAACCTTTCTGGAGATGTTCTGGAGGGTCTTCGATGAACCCGGCCGGGTCGCATCTGTCACGGAGTCCCTCTTCAACCTCCGTCAAGGGACACTCACCATTGGGCAGTACGCTATTCGCTTCCGCACACTCTCCTCCGAGTTGAGATGGAATAACGAGGTGCTGACTGGAGTTTTCTGGTGTGGCCTATCCAGCAGGATAAAGAGCGAACTCGCGGGTCGGGATATCCCAGCGGAGATGGAGGCCTTGATCTCACTTGCAACTCGCATCGATTTGCGGTTCCAGGAGCTCTCCTGTGAGTCCGCCAGGGAGAGGAGATCCTTCCACTCGCTTACCTCTGAACGCAGTCCGCCCTGTACATGGACTATGGTGTCTGCCGCCGCCCCCTTTCTGAACCTATGCAGGTGGATCGGGTCAGAATGGCGGAAGGACGCAGAGAAGAGAGGCTGGCTCGCGGCCTATGCCTGTATTGCGGAGACGCATCCCATCAGCGCCGGGAAACCCTCCGCCTAGGTCGAGTATGAGAGGCCATCCTAGGCGAGAGCAATGCCTCGCAATCCCTCACCCTGCGCGTGCAGGTGATACGTCCGCAGAGACACTACTCTGAGTTAGCCTACGTGGATTCGGGGGCAGCAGGAAGCCTCATTCGGCAAGAGGCAGTGAATCGGCTTGGAATCCCCATAATACCTCTATTGATGCCTCGTGCAATTGCATCGGTGAATGGCAGGCCACTGCAGGAAACTGTTACCAAGGTGACAGAGGACCTGGTGGTGCAGATCGGGGCCCTACACTGTGAAAAGATTGCCTTTTACGTCCTGCCTGGCCTCTTCCATGCCCTGCTACACGGGCTTCTCTGGCTCCAAGCTCATGCACACCTAGCCTTGTACCCAGTTACCTAGAATCTTTAGCTGTGCTCTTCCCCGGTAGCACCCTTCCTGTACTCCTAGCCTTGTACTCTGTTACCAGGAATCCTGCGCTGTGCCTTAATATAGGCTAACCTTACGTGCCTCCCCCCGGTACTAGCTGCTGTGGTACTTAGACCCCCTGGGCTTGCCCCTGACAATCCCTGTATAGGGGTTGGGTAAACTAGGATTAGCTCACCCAGGGGAGTTTGGTACCACGGCCCAGTGGGTCCACTCTAGGGTGCCTTCCCCCGAAAGCGTGACACATAGATGATAGACACATAGGTAGTAGTGATGAGCGAGCATGCTCGCCACTACACGGTACTCGCATGAGTATCACTGTACTCGGGCGACTCGCCGAGCACCGAGTAATCTCGCGATACTCGTGCTGTGCTCGTGGTTGTCATCTCTGCATGTTGGCGCTCTTTTGAGAGCCAGCCCACGTGCAGGGATTGGCTGGCAGACCACTGCAATGCCACAGCCCTGTTAGTTGTGGCATAGCAGTGATTGGCCGCCCTGCACAGCGTGACCGAGCCTTTATAACTCCCGCCGCGCTGTGCTCGGCACACAGCCATCCAGACAGTGAGTGTAGGGAGAGTGTCTGCTGCTGCTTAGGGACAGATTTGCGGCCCTCATAGGTAGATCCGGAGCAGGGCTGCAAACTGCTGCTGCTGACCACAACAGTCCTTCTCAGGACTAATCTAGGAGGATATAGGCAGGGTGATCCAGATCGGAGTCCAAGCTTTCCAGTGACCAGAACAGTCCTTCTCAGGACTAATCTAGGAGGATATAGGCAGGGTGATACAGATTTGAATCCAAGCTTTTCTGTGACCATTAGAGTCACCACACTCTTGTACTTGCTACCTTAATACAGGATAGGGACTAAAATCCTCTCCTGACACCATTACAGTCACCAGGCAGGTGTACGTACTACCTTAATACAGGTTAGGGACTAAAATCCTCTCCTGACACCATTACAGTCACCAGACAGGTGTACGTACTACCTTAATACAGGTTAGGGACTAAAATCCTGTCCTGAAACCATTACAGTCACCAGACAGGTGTACGTACTACCTTAATACAGGTTAGGGACTAAAATCCTCTCCTGAAACCATTAAAGTCACCAGACAGGTGTACGTACTACCTTAATACAGGTTAGGGACTAAAATCCTCTCCTGACACCATTAAAGTCACCAGACAGGTGTACGTACTACCTTAATACAGTTTAGGGACTAAAATCCTCTCCTGACACCATTACAGTCACCAGACAGGTGTACGTACTACCTTAATACAGGTTAGGGACTAAAATCCTCTCCTGAAACCATTACAGTCACCAGACAGGTGTACGTACTACCTTAATACAGGTTAGGGACTAAAATCCTCTCCTGAAACCATTAAAGTCACCAGACAGGTGTACGTACTACCTTAATACAGGTTAGGGACTAAAATCCTCTCCTGACACCATTAAAGTCACCAGACAGGTGTACGTACTACCTTAATACAGGTTAGGGACTAAAATCCTCTCCTGACACCATTACAGTCACCAGACAGGTGTACGTACTACCTTAATACAGGTTAGGGACTAAAATCCTCTCCTGAAACCATTACAGTCACCAGACAGGTGTACGTACTACCTTAATACAGGTTAGGGACTAAAATCCTCTCCTGAAACCATTAAAGTCACCAGACAGGTGTACGTACTACCTTAATACAGGTTAGGGACTAAAATCCTCTCCTGACACCATTACAGTCACCAGACAGGTGTACGTACTACCTTAATACAGGTTAGGGACTAAAATCCTCTCCTGAAACCATTACAGTCACCAGACAGGTGTACATACTACCTTAATACAGGTTAGGGACTAAAATCCTCTCCTGAAACCATTAAAGTCACCAGACAGGTGTACGTACTACCTTAATACAGGTTAGGGACTAAAATCCTCTGCTGACACCATTAAAGTCACCAGACAGGTGTACGTACTACCTTAATACAGGTTAGGGACTAAAATCCTCTCGTGAAACCATTAAAGTCACCAGACAGGTGTACGTACTACCTTAATACAGGTTAGGGACTAAAATCCTCTCCTGACACCATTACAGTCACCAGACAGGTGTACGTACTACCTTAATACAGGTTAGGGACTAAAATCCTCTCGTGAAACCATTACAGTCACCAGACAGGTGTACGTACTACCTTAATACAGGTTAGGGAACTAAAATCCTAACCTCTTGTGATCTCAACAGTCACCACACTGGTGTACGTCATACCTTGATACAGGTTAGGGAACTAAAATCCTAATCTCTTGTGATCTCAACAGTCACCAGACTGGTGTACGTCATACCTTGATACAGGTTAGGGAACTAAAATCCTAATCTCTTGTGATCTCAACAGTCACCACACTGGTGTACGTCATACCTTGATACAGGTTAGGGAACTAAAATCCTAATCTCTTGTGATATCAACAGTCACCAGACTGGTGTACGTCATACCTTGATACAGGTTAGGGAACTAAAATCCTAACCTCGTGTGATCTCAACAGTCACCAGACTGGTGTACGTCATACCTTGATACAGGTTAGGGAACTAAAATCCTAATCTCTTGTGATCTCAACTGTCACCACACTGGTGTACGTCATACCTTGATACAGGTTAGGGAACTAAAATCCTAATCTCTTGTGATCTCAACAGTCACCACACTGGTGTTCGTCATACCTTGATACAGGTTAGGGAACTAAAATCCTAATCTCTTGTGATCTCAACAGTCACCACACTGGTGTACGTCATACCTTGATACAGGTTAGGGAACTAAAATCCTAACCTCTTGTGATCTCAACAGTCACCACACTGGTGTACGTCATACCTTGATACAGGTTAGGGAACTAAAATCCTAACCTCTTGTGATCTCAACAGTCACAACACTGGTGTACGACATACCTTGATACAGGTTAGGGAACTAAAATCCTAATCTCTTGTGATCTCAACAGTCACCAGACTGGTGTACGTCATACCTTGATACAGGTTAGGGAACTAAAATCCTAACCTCTTGTGATCTCAACAGTCACCACACTGGTGTACGTCATACCTTGATACAGGTTAGGGACTAAAATCCTCTCCTGAAACCATTAAAGTCACCAGACAGGTGTACGTACTACCTTAATACAGGTTAGGGACTAAAATCCTCTCCTGAAACCATTACAGTCACCAGACAGGTGTACGTACTACCTTAATACAGGTTAGGGACTAAAATCCTCTCGTGAAACCATTACAGTCACCAGACAGGTGTACGTACTACCTTAATACAGGTTAGGGAACTAAAATCCTAACCTCTTGTGATCTCAACAGTCACCAGACTGGTGTTCGTCATACCTTGATACAGGTTAGGGAACTAAAATCCTAACCTCTTGTGATCTCAACAGTCACCACACTGGTGTACGTCATACCTTGATACAGGTTAGGGAACTAAAATCCTAATCTCTTGTGATCTCAACAGTCACCAGACTGGTGTACATCATACCTTGATACAGGTTAGGGAACTAAAATCCTAACCTCTTGTGATCTCAACAGTCACCACACTGGTGTACGTCATACCTTGATACAGGTTAGGGAACTAAAATCCTAATCTCTTGTGATCTCAACAGTCACCACACTGGTGTACGTCATACCTTGATACAGGTTAGGGAACTAAAATCCTAACCTCTTGTGATCTCAACAGTCACCACACTGGTGTACGTCATACCTTGATACAGGTTAGGGAACTAAAATCCTAATCTCTTGTGATCTTAACAGTCACCAGGCTGGTGTACGTCATACCTTGATACAGGTTAGGGAACTAAAATCCTAATCTCTTGTGATCTCAACAGTCACCAGACTGGTGTACGTCATACCTTGATACAGGTTAGGGAACTAAAATCCTAATCTCTTGTGATCTCAACAATCACCTTACTGGTGTACGTCATACCTTGATACAGGTTAGGGAACTAAAATCCTAATCTCTTGTGATCTCAACAGTCACCCCACTGGTGTACGTCATACCTCGATACAGGTTAGGGAACTAAAATCCTAATCTCCTGTGACCTCAACAGTCACCTGACAGTTGTCACTCTATACAGGAAAAATGTGCAACGGCGTTGGCAAGGACGTTGGCAAGGAACAAGGAAGTGGACGTGATGGTGGTGCAGGCAGAGGCCGAGGTCGTGTGCAAGAACTAATTTCGCAACAACAAAGGGCCACATCTCCTCACTCGCACGTCCTGTCCCAAATTCTTGGGGCCCGCAGCAGTACACCACTGTTGAACCAAGACCAGTGTCAACAGGTTATTACTTGGATAGCGGATAATGCTTCAAGTCAGATGGGCACCTCCACAAACACCCTGTCTTCCACACGGTCAACTGTCAGTAGCCGTGATACTGCACCGCACATTTCCCAACCTGATCCTCCTTCCTACCACCTGGCCGAGTACACGTCCACGGACATTACTGATCCCACACTAGGACACTCGGAAGAGCTGTTCACGTATCCATTCGCAAAATCTGGCCTGTCGCCACCTCCTCTTGAAGTGGGTGATGAGGAGATGGTATGTACAGATGCCTAAATATTTGAGCAGCCACGTTATGACGAACGGAACGTTGTCAAAGTGTCTCAACAAGGGGTGGACGATGATGAGACACAATTGCCAGGAAGTCAGGAGGAGGATCAGGGTGCGGAAGAGGAAGACGACGTGGTGGATGATCCAGTAGCTGACCCAACATGGCAGGAGGATATGCAGAGCGAGGACAGCAGTGCACAGGGGGAGGGAGGCGTAGCATCCCAACAGGCAGTACGAAGCAGGGTTGCGTCCGCAGGCAGAAGGCAGGCAACCGTTCCCCGGAACTACAACACGACTCAAGGTGCCTGTGCAAATGTTCGGTCTTCCCGAGTCTGGGAGTTTTTTAAGTTGGCTCCAGAAGACTCTAAAAAGGCCATTTGCCACACCTGCCATGCCACTATCAGCAGGGGTACGAAAACTAGCAGCCTGACCACCACCAGCATGATCAGGCACATGTCAGCCAAGCACCCGACTCTGTGGGAAGTACAACAGAGTCGAGGAGCGGTGCTTGCTGATGTCACTGCTACGTCTTCGCCTGTTGTGCATGCGAGCCAATCCCCTGTCCATGCTGGCCGCGAACAAGCCTCCGGCCCTGCACCTGAAGTTGCCCACGCACAAATTACACCACCATCAAGCACGTCCTTGTCCCAGCGCAGCGTTCAATTATCCATTCAGCATACATTTGAACGCAGGCGCAAATACGCTGCCAACGCCCCACATGCCACAGTCCTGAATGATCACATTTCGCGACTCATAGCGCTAGAAATGTTGCCTTTCCGGCTGGTGGAGACGGACGCATTCCGTGACCTGATGGCGGCTGCTGTCCCACGTTACTCGGTCCCCAGCTGTCACTATTTCTCCAGATGTGCCGTCCCCGCATTGCATAACCACGTGTCCAACAGCATCACACGTGCCCTGAACAATGCTGTTTCAGCCAAAGTCCACCTAACAACAGACACGTGGACAAGTGCTTGTGGGCAAGGCCGCTACATCTCCTTGACGGCACACTGGATTAATATTGTGGAGGCTGGGACCCAGTCTGAGTGAGGGACGGAACACGTCCTTCCCACACCAAGGATAGCAGGCCCTACCTCTGTCAGGGTTTCACCGACACTCTACAGCTCCGGAATGTCATGCTCTTCAGCCTCCTCCTCCTGCGCATCCTCATCCACTGTACCCTCCACACCAGTCCCAAGCTGGAAGCACTACAGCACTGCCTCTGCGAAGCGGCAACAGGCTGTGCTGAAGCTAGTCTGCTTAGGTGACAAACCCCACAATGCAGAAGAGGTGTGGACAGCTCTGAAAGAGCAGGCAGATCACTGGCTCACACCTCTGAACCTAAAGCCAGGAAAGGTCGTGTGTGACAATGGCCGGAACCTGGTGGCAGCTTTGAGGCGAGGGCAGCTGACGCATGTTCCATGCGTGGCCCATGTGCTCAACCTGGTGGTTCAGAGGTTTGTGAAGTCATACCCAGAGGTGTCTGACCTGCTGGTAAAAGTTCGGCGTCTGTCTGCACATTTTCGCAAGTCACCTGCTGCTTCAGCCGGCCTTGCCGGCTTTCAGCGCCGTTTGCGTCTTCCGGCCCACAGACTGGTGTGTGATGTCCCCACGCGTTGGAATTCAACTCTGCACATGTTGGTCAGGATATGTGAGCAGAAGAGGGCAGTTGTGGACTACCTGCATCACCTAAGCCGTCGGGAAATGGGTCAAACTCCACACATAACACCTGAGGAGTGGAGATGGATGTCGGACCTATGCACCGACCTCCAAAACTTTGAGGACTCCACCAAGATGGTGAGCGGCAATGACGCCATTATTAGCGTCACCATACCACTACTCTGCCTTCTAAAACGGTCTCTGCTGAAAATCAAAGAGGATGCATTGCAGGCCGAGCGCGATGACTTTGAGCAAGAGACAGTAGTGGGTGTGGGTGAAAACACACAGCCCAGCCTCATCTCATCACAACGTGCAGTGGAGGACTATGACGAGGAGGAGGAGGATGAAGACATGGAGCAACTCTCTGGCCAAATTGAGGATATGACATGCACACCAGTCATACCCTCGATTCAGCGTGGCTGGCCAGAAGACAGGGGAGATGAGGAGGAGGAGGAGGAGGACAGCATGTTCAGTCATCGTGTTGGTCTGGATACTGAAGTGATGGCTGTTAAGAGTCTGGCGCACATGGCTGACTTTATGGTAAGCTGCCTGTCTCGTGACCCTCGCGTTCAGAACATCTTGGCCGACAATCAGTACTGGTTGGCAACACTGTTAGACCCACGCTACAAGGAGAACTTTATGTCTCTCATTCCTGAGGCGGAGAGGTCAGCCAAAATGCAGCAGTTCCACAGGGCCATAGTCACGGAAGTAGTGAAATCATTCCCCTCACAAAACGCTAGCGGTATAGGTCAGGATTCGGTGGACAACCAAGGCGTACGGCCGAGAGGGGCACAAGTCCAATCCGCCAGAGGCAGGGGAACTGTCTTTACGATGTGGGACAGTTTTCTCAGCCCCTCACGTACCACAGCCCCTGAGGTGCGGGGTAGTGCCACCAGAAATGCTAAGTTTGGGCAGATGCTGAAGGAGTACCTTGCAGATCGAACAACTGTACTGCGAGATTCCTCTGTGCCTTTCAATTATTGGGTCTCCAAGCTCGACACGTGGCATGAATTGGCTCTCTACGCCTTGGAAGTCCTGGCCTGCCCTGCCGCTAGCGTTTTATCAGAGCGTGTTTTCAGTGCTGCAGGTGGAATCATCACGGATAAAACGCACCCGCCTGTCAATTGAAAATGCGGACAGGCTGACTCTGATCAAGATGAACAAGGGTTGGATTGGGCCAGACTTCACCACACCACCAGCAAATGACAACTGAATTAAAATTTTGTTATTTGAATTTGACATGTACCTCCACTCACCCATGGGTACACACTTCCGGACTTTGGCTAATCGCTGGACTGCTCCTCCTTCTCCTCATGTGACACCATGATGACCGTTACAATAGTTAGGCTGTTGTTTGAGGTATACCCGCAGTGGTAAATTTTTTCGCCCATTCTTTTAGAATGGGCATTACAACGACAGGAGACCCGCTCCTTTTCAATGGGAAAAATGTTTTGAGGCCCTCCTGCACGTCTCTATCCAGGGACAATGTGGAGCCTCCCAATTTTTGTCTGCCCTGACCAAAGAGCTATATTACAATACACCCACTTGAGGGTTACAGGCCCTACTGCATGTCTGTATGCATGGGTCATTGTTGAACCTCCCAATTTTTGGCTGCCCTGACCAAAGGGCTATACTACAATACACCCACTTGAGGGTTACAGGCCCTACTACATGTCTGTATGCATGGGTCATTGTTGAACCTCCCAATTTTTGGCCGCCCTGACCAAAGGGCTATACTACAATACACCCACTTGAGGGTTACAGGCCCTACTGCATGTCTGTATGCAAGGGTCATTGTTGAACCTCCCAATTTTTGGCTGCCCTGACCAAAGGGGTATACTACAATACACCCACTTGAGGGTTACAGGCCCTACTGCATGTCTGTATGCATGGGTCATTGTTGAACCTCCCAATTTTTGGCTGCCCTGACCAAAGGGCTATACTACAATACACCCACTTGAGGGTTACAGGCCCTACTACATGTCTGTATGCATGGGTCATTGTTGAACCTCCCAATTTTTGGCCGCCCTGACCAAAGGGCTATACTACAATACACCCACTTGAGGGTTACAGGCCCTACTGCATGTCTGTATGCAAGGGTCATTGTTGAACCTCCCAATTTTTGGCTGCCCTGACCAAAGGGGTATACTACAATACACCCACTTGAGGGTTACAGGCCCTACTGCATGTCTGTATGCATGGGTCATGTTGAACCTCCCAATTTGTGGCTGCACTGACCAAAGGGCTATACTACAATACACCCACTTGGGGTTACAGGCCCTACTACATGTCTGTATGCATGGGTCATTGTTGAACCTCCCAATTTTTGGCTGCCCTGACCAAAGGGCTATACTACAATACACCCACTTGAGGGTTACAGGCCCTACCTGCACGTCTCTATCCAGGGACAAAGAGGAGCCTCCCAATTTTTGGCTGCCCTGACCAAAGGGCTATACTACAATACACCCACTTGAGGGTTACAGGCCCTACTACATGTCTGTATGCATGGCTCATTGTTGAACCTCCCAATTTTTGCCTGCCATGGCCAAAGGCCTATACTACAATACACCCACTTGAGGGTTACAGGCCCTCCTGCACGTCTCTATCCAGGGACAAAGAGGAGCCTCCCAATTTTTGGCTGCCCTGACCAAAGGGTTATACTACAATACACCCACTTGAGGGTTACAGGCCCTACTACATGTCTGTATGCATGGGTCATTGTTGAACCTCCCAATTTTTGGCTGCCCTGACCAAAGGGCTATACTACAATACACCCACTTGAGGGTTACAGGCCCTACTACATGTCTGTATGCATGGATCATTGTTGAACCTCCCAATTTGTGGCTGCCCTGACCAAAGGGCTATACTACAATACACCCACTTGAGGGTTACAGGCCCTCCTGCACGTCTCTATCCATGGGTCATTGTTGAACCTCCCAATTTTTGGCAGCCCTGACCAAAGGGCTATACTACAATACACCCACTTGAGGGTTACAGGCCCTCCTGTTTACGTCTCTAACCAGGGACAAAGAGGAGGACCTCCCAATTTTTGGCTGCCCTGACCAAAGGGCTATACTACAATACACCCACTTGAGGGTTACAGGCCCTACTACATGTCTGTATGCATGGCTCATTGTTGAACCTCCCAATTTTTGCCTGCCCTGGCCAAAGGGCCTATACTACAATACACCCATCTTCTTTACAGGCCCTCTGCACGTCTCTATCTGGGACAATGTTGGACCTCCCAATTTTTGGATGCCCTGCCAAAGGGCTATACTACAATACACCCATTCTTGTTTACAGGCCCTCTAATGTCTGTATCCAGGGCATTGGTGAACCTCCCAATTTTGGACAGCCCTGCCAAAGGGCAAATACTACAATAGACCCCATGTTACCCTCACATGGCACATTCTATCAGGGCTAAGTACTCTCATTGTCAGGGTCATCGACGCACAATGGTTTTCACGTACAATCTCATTTATTACAAAAGGACTACACCAGTCTGTATGCACTTGGTATGTGACCTCCATAAAGGCCTATACTACAATACACCCAGTTCTTCTTTACAGGCCCTCCTGCACGTCTCTATCCAGGGACAATGTGGAGCCTCCCCAATTTTTGGATGCCCTGGCCAAAGGGCTATACTACAATACACCCAGTTCTTGTTTACAGGCCATCCTGCATGTCTGTATCCAGGGGCATTGGTGAACCTCCCAATTTTGGACTGCCCTTGCAAAGGAAGATACTACAATAGACCCAGTTCCTCAAAATGGGCACTTTATTTCTAGATAGGGCTTCATGTACGTCTCTTGTCAGGGTCATCGGAGTGTCGCACAATGTTTTCACGTAAAATCTTTCATTTAATCACAAAAAGTGACATACACCAGCTGTATCTCACTATTGGGTATGTGCCCTTAACATTTCCACCCTAAATATTCATTTTGGTGTCATTTTGGAAGGTTTTCTGGAGACTCCGTAAAATTGGCGTGAAACTCGGACAACATTGTTCACAGCTGTGACTTTTGAGTGAGAAATGCTTCCAGGGGTCTTCCCCATGGTGTTGCCATGTCATTTCAGCACTCTTCTGAGACTTTTGTGACATTTTTAGGGTTTTTCCATGCTGCCGGCAGTCATTTCATAAAAATACTCGTGTCTCCATAGGATAACATTGGGCTCGTTACTCGGGCCGAGTACACGAGTATCTCGGGATGCTCGGCCCGAGCTTCGAGCACCCGAGCATTTTAGTACTCGCTCATCACTAATAGGTAGATGATAGATAGATATCGTGTATTCATTGCATTATTCTTAAATCTTCATAAATAAACTACATACATATTCTAGAATACCCGATGCGTTGGAATAGGGCCACCATCTAGTTATTATATAAATTTGATTCTATGACCATTTTGTCACAATTCCACTAAAACGCCTCCATACTTCGGACTGGTATGGGATGGATGGAGATAACTATTTGATATTACTAATTGATAGAGTCTGATTGGTAGGTTAGACTATCTAGTGTGTCCAATGTCAGTGTTTACCTAAATTCACCTGAAGAAGACAACAATCCGTTGTGGAAACGCGTTGTGATAATAAACGTGTTCTAACCCTTAAATTGCTCTTTCTAATGTGTGCCTCAGAGCTCCTATCAATGAACCTAATCTTCTCTGTTAACTGAATTTCCCACCCTCCAGGTGTGTGGTTACTGGAGCTGTGAGTGCCCATAGAAAGATCTATACCCAGTCCGAGCATTGAGCCTCAGGACTTGCGGTGATGTAAGAGCCCCGTGACCAGTGACGTGCAGATAACATGACCATCGTCCCACGTGACCAGGTGAACGCGGAAGTTGGATGGGAGCTGCATCCAGCGGTGCGGGTGCCAGGAAGCCCCGGAGACGATCTTCACTGAAGTTGTGTGGAGGCGGCATAACCTTAACAGGTTAGAGTCGAGTCCCCCTACCCACATTCTCCCAAATCCCACTATACCACCGGGTTCTCTCCCATGGGAGCGCTTCTTGTCTCTTTTTGTACAGCAGTACCTGGAGGCACAGCCGCATATAGAGACCAGGGACTGCAGTTGACACAGCGGTGCCCATCAGCAGGGTTCACGCAGCCTGTCATACAGGTGAAGACATCAGAAGAATGTCAGGGACTAGCTACATGTAGCCTAGGACCGTAGCAACCACAGCACAACAGGGAGGCCTCATAACTCATTAGGTGTGGAGAACCTGAACTGCTTCCAGACCACCCAGACGGTACCCTGGACTTAACCTTGCATATCAACATCAGTAAAGGTACGGAAACAACGACCCCGTGTGTGACTGTTATTTATGTCCCTGATCCTGATCCCATATAAACTTTTCACAACTGCCCCGGGGATCCCACTCCACCTACGGGAAGTGTAACCATCTTGCTGCCAAACATCACCCCGGAGATCTGACCAGCAGCGCCAGTAACCTTTCCGGAACCGTAGGTGGCGTCACAAACTATTTTTATTATTTTTAGTGACTCTTTTCAGCGACCACCAGGGCCACAGGACTGGGAACAAGCCCCAGTGCCATCCCCCTTGAACCAAACGCCCAGAAATGGGTACCCCATGGCCCTGGGGCGGATCATGTGGATAAATACATAGATGGATAGATAGATAGATAGATAGATAGATAGATAGATAGATAGATAGATAGATAGATAGATAGATAGATAGATAGATAGAAAAGAGTAATAAATGGAGCAGCAATGCCTTCTTGGGTGCAATTCAGCTCCCCTTTTACCTTAGCTTGAAATATTTGGTTAAGCATAGCTGCAGCACTCCGGGTGAATGATGTAATCTGCCTTTATTCTGGCATCATATACAGGGTATGGCTATCCTGTATATGACGCCAGAATAAAGGCAGATTATAAACAGAAGGCTCGGCTCACGTTATAATCTACCGGTGCATATAGGGTTAAAAATTTTTAACTAGAAGATTGCGTAACCCTTGCACACGGTCAAAAATGAAACTTGAATATGATTTTGGGTATGTTTTATTGAGATACAGTAGTCAGATATCATATCAATCGTTGTCAGATAATAGTTGTGTATTACAGTGACGTTTCGGCACTAACATAATGTGCCTTCTTCAGACAAAGATTTTATATTTACAAAAGAACAAAATAAGAATATGATCATTCCTCATTCCAGTAAACATACATTAAAATCCATATATGTTTTGAACTCTCAATATAGTATCGTGTTCGTGCACACTGATAACCACGAAACCAAACATTGTAAGCACACCAGTAGCGTGATGTATACAGTTATATATACACTCCAGGATATATCAAAAATTGAAGATATATACCTGTTATAAAGCAGTATATGAAAAAAACAGGAACATACGCATATCATGCTAGTATCTGTGTACAAAAGAAAGAAACAACCATTACAATCAAGATAATCAAAACGACATTATACTCAATCATACAAAGTATTCCTAGTATTACAAACTCCAGGAATTAATGATCAAGGTAAACTATCCAGGTGAAGGATCATGTGGATGCATATAAAGACTTTATTATTAGTGTACCCTCAGCCAGTGACCTCTCGGCAAATAGAAAAAGAAAAGAAACCAAAAAGCTCATATATCGAGTGAAAAGATGTGCATATATCTACACTCCTGACTAACAAATGAGATATAAGGAAATATATAAGATCAAAACACCAAAACATCAGATACCAGGACATATCCCTTGAGCCAATTACCTCAATACGTTGTAATATCCGTGTAATCACTAATCTGGTATATAGGTCGAAATGCATCTAATGGCTTCTATATTATGACATAAAATGTACTCATAATCAATAAAATCAAATAAACTGATATCACGATCAATATTGTGCAACTTACTATCGGTCAAAATTACCTGACTGGTGCATAGGATAATCTATATTATTCTCAGTCCTTGTTATACACAAAATGGTTTTAAGCCCTGGGGAACAAACATATATATAGGACTAAAATCAATGTCAGAAACGGAATCATGTATTCCAGAGGTAAAAGACCTAGGTACCTTATGAGTTAAACTGGTAAATGAGGAACCAGTAATGAAATACGTATGGTTACTATTTAGAGTCAGTATAGATCATCAAGTATAATCAAGCTAAGCCCCTCTAGGGTAACGCACTAATGTATGTGGATTCAGGGTCCCGCGGATATTGCGCCGCTGTCAGAAGCGCAGCTCTGTAAGATCTACGTCCTGATATAGCCTGGAGGATGTGACGCCAGTTCATTGCGTCACATGATCCCGGGGGAAGAAGGGAGTCACGTGATCGCGTCACATGGTGCCGGCCGTGGCCTCCTGCTTCCGCCCTTTGGAACGTAGGAAGCCTCCGCCTGACACGCAGGGTGCGCATGCGCATTAGGAATACCTCACATAGTGATAGTAAAAGGCAGTCTAGAGATCGGTGAGCCCTGATAGAAGCGAAGTAGTGTACAAGAATTTGTGGAAGCAATTCAGAAGGCACCCACAATATCTGAAAAAGAGAAATATATATATATATATACATTACTTATAACAGTAACATAAGGAATAGAATTACTTTAGTTCCAATACACTAATATCTAGATTCTGGGAAACACTGAACATAAATCAGGGTGAATCAATATATACACAATCTAGTGAACTCAAATATAAACCTCATATTCCCTGTTGAGACCAAATGGTTCCAATGTTTGTAATTGAAATATCCAGTAAGATTCCCTTTCCTTGAGACGGCGAATCCTGACCCCTCCTCTCCGCGCCAATGGAACATGTTCAATGATCTGAAATCTTAGCGGAGAAATTGTGTGTCCCATGGATATAAAATGATGAGGTATTGGCAATAAGGTGTTTTTGCACCTTATTGTTGATTTGTGCTTACTGATTCTGTCTCGGATATGTTGGGTGGTCTCCCCAATATATACAAGACCGCAAGGACACTTAATCAGGTATACAACAAATGATGTGTTGCAAGAAAAGAAATCACGAATGTAAAAAATCTTGCCAGATCGTGCGTGAGAAAAAGAGTTCCCTTTACCTATGTGAGAACATTGCATACATCCAAGGCAGGGAAAATTACCCTGTCTTGGTGTACTGAGAAAAGCTTGTCTGCTCTTTTTCTTCACAGAACCAACATCTGCTTGTACCAGCTTATCTCTTAAGTTTGGGGCCCGTTTATTACAAAATAATGGAAATCTCTGGAATTCTTCTATCTCAGGATAAGATCTGGTTAAGGCGGCCGTCACACGTAAAGATATCGTGCAAGATATCGCTTGAACGCGGCAGATTAAACATGGCGTAAGCGATGTCTGCGCGTGTGACGGCGAGATACGACGAGCGATATCTGATCAAATCGCTAAATCGTGATCTGAGGTCCGGTTCTCAGATCTGACGATGTCGCCTCATAAGATGTACTGAATCGGCGTGTCTAAACAACCGAGATCGTATGCACGTGTAGGAACTGCGCGATGCCTAAATCCAGCACGTAGGCGTGGCAGGAGTTTCCTATTGCCTCGCCTCCTCAGTTGTAATTCGTGCACAGTAATGGTTTCGGATTGGCTGCTTCACCACTAGCTCGCATTGGTGGAGGATGATGCGTTGCCATTGGCTGCCCTCACAGGGCGCCATTTTTAAAGAGCTGTCTTCAGCACCACACATAGGCGTCGGCTGCACAATTTCTCCGAACTGTGCACCCACAAGTGCGTCGACTTGATAATAGAACCTGCGTGGTACACGACCCTGCTATAGTGTCCACCTTGTCATACACCCAAACAATGTTGCCAGGCGCGGCACACACAACGCGGCGTTACGTCACGTCCATGGGATATTGTTTCGTAGGTGACACAAAAAGTGGTTATTGCCCTGTTAACGCCGCGTAGGTCGCCTTTGAGTGTTGTTATGTCACGCAAGGGGCGGTCCTGACGGAATGAAGTTGGTTTCAGTTTCATTCCGCCTGCAAGGTGCTAGCTCCTCCCATGCACATTGCAGTTCAGTAATGGCGGACACACAGCTCGCTACAGGATGATTAATTAACGCATCTTTACACTACACTAATTGCGCAACGCATAAGCGAGCTAATTCTGCACAACGCAACACGGGGGATGGCGTTCTGTACCTTTTCCCCATTCAAAATTAGTTATGTGGTACAGCACACATATACATTGCGACCAACATCACAGGACATTCTGGAGATGAGGCCGCCATGTTTCGAAGGACATCTGACCCAATGAGGACGCAGTACTGAGCACCAATGGTGTAGTGAGGGGCGCAGCTTGGAGACCATGTACCACGCCTATGGGCTCCAATGACGCCCACATTTGCTCCCACATCGTTTAGGAGATTTCTGTGTGACTCTTTGATGAACGATGTCCACTGATGATAAGTGCATCGCTCAGACGATCGCTGGATGGGTGGATCGGGGAATCGTCTGAGCGATGTCTGTGGGTGTAGCGTTATGATGAGCGATCTTGCGCGTCGTTCGGACGATATGCAAATTTGACATCGTCTACGACATCGTTAGCTAAATCTTTACGTGTGACGGCCGCTTAAGATAGACCAATGTTGTCTGATAATGGCTTTTATCATAGAATGGAAGGGATGGAATGGAATGGAAGTGAGGCGCTATTCTCATTGGTCGCTGTGTGCTGCCGGCGACCAATGAGAATAGCGCCTCACTTTCAGCGGTAAATGTGAAACTCAAAGTCGTCCATTATATCTCTATGGGAAGTGAGGCGCTATTCTCATTGGTCGCTGTGTGCTGGCGGCGATCAATGAGAATAGCGCCTCACTTCCCATAGAGATATAATGGACGACTTTGAGTTTCAAATTTACCGCTGAAAGTGAGGCGCTATTCTCATTGGTCGCCGGCAGCACACAGCGACCAATGAGAATAGCGCCTCACTTCCCATAGAGATATAATGGACGACTTTGAGTTTCAAATTTACCGGTGAAAGTGAGGCGCTATTCTCATTGGTCGCCAGCAGCACACAGCGACCAATGAGAATAGCACCTCACTTCCCATAGAGATATAATGGACGACTTTGAGTTTCAAATTTCCCGCTTAAGTGAGGCGCTATGCTGATTGGTCGCTGTGTGCTGCGCCGACCAATCAGCATAGCGCCTCATTTCCCATAGAGATACATAGCGGTGTTTAGAGGAATTTATGGCCGGGCCCTTGGTTCTATTTTTGGGCACGGCGCTCGGCGCTTGTCGGTCGTCGCCGGGGCGGGAGACTCGCCCCTGCAACGACTTGCAATGGCCGCTTCGATAGATATAGATAGAGATAGATAGATAGATCGATAGAGATATAGATAGATAGATAGATAGATAGATAGATAGATAGATAGATAGATAGATAGATAGATAAATCCAGGTCTGGAGAAAGACTTGCAGCACTCCAAGTTCTCAATGTGAAAAGAACTTTCTTTATTTGGACAGGCACAAAAAACATGCAACGTTTCAAGTCACAAAGACTTTTCCTCAGGCACAAGTGTCTCAACAGGAAATGCAGTTTATATATACAAACATTAGCATATTAAATTGACAACTAATTAGAGTAATTAAAAAGCAGAGAAACATCAATATTATATTAGTGGTTGTGCATAAATAAGTGACAACAATTAAAAAAATACAAAAAGATACAAAAAAATACAAAAAGACATTAGCAAATCAATCAGGTATATATGGACTGCATACAGTGTGAAAAACCTAATTTGAAAGGGCCATGCATAAGTGTACCATATTGCCATCATTATAGAGGCTTCATATGAATTTCTATATGAAATGGGGCCAGTGGTGCTGGAATTAAAAGAAAGTGGTGCATCTCAAAAATATTAATAAGTGTTATGGCTCAAGAGGCCATCAATCATTTAGATTTGAATATTGTGCAAAATTGTGCAAAATGCAATATTAAGTTAAGTAGACTTTATAAGTGTAAAAAGCATTTAGCGCCATCTAGTGGTTGTGCTATATCATGTGCCATAAAATGAGACCATTCAGATGTATGGAATAGATCAAGTAAATACATCAGTTCAGTGGTGTGTGGTTCTTTGGCTGAAACGAAGGGGATTTATATAAATCCTCAATATAAAACAGGGATTAAAACTGAACCAGTTTACCACTAAGATAAATAATATGGTCATAAAAACTAAAAATGTGTGTATATCATAATCGACAATACAGGTTACAGTGAAGTTGGTTCACACCAGTGCAAAAAATCATGTTATTAAACAAAAAATGGCGACCTATAAAACCGCAGAAGTGCAACTACAAGGTATATTATAAACCAACATCTTTATACGTGCACCACCAGAAAATTATCATTGATGAAGTGAAAAACAATTAGATAAAAAAAGGTATCACGCATGGCACTTTCAATTTCAGGGTGAGTCATGATAGGGTAGGTTTTTCGTCCATATGAAGTAGCCTGGAAAAAAACAAAGATCTGTTTCAGTACTCAAGTGTATTCAATTTTAAAAAAGCAAAATTGCTTATACAGTAATATGATAAAAAAACAGTGCAAAATAAAATATCATAAAAACATAAAATGGAGAAAGAGGTTTAACATCATGGTACAAGGATCTCAAATCTTTCTTCGGCCAGTTTTACTCATGGGGTTAATTTATGATTGTGTTTAATTTATAATCTACATTAAGACCCCCTGGTTTTAAAGTACCTAACCGGTGTATCCAACGTAACTCCTTCTCCATCAGCAGTTTGTTGCGGTTGCCATTTCTTCTCAAAGGGGGGACACTGTCTATGATTCTACATTTCAAATCACTCTCCTGATGGTCGGCTTCAGTAAAGTGCTTGGAAACGGGGAGATTAGGGATTTGTTTTCTTATACTATATCTGTGTTGACCCATCCTCACTTTAAACTCTAACGTCGTCTCACCCACGTAATATAACCCACAGGGGCAATCCAGAAGGTAGACCACATGGTCAGAGGAACATGTATGGAATCCATTTATTTTGTAGGTATTCCCTCTTTGTTCAAAAGTATTACCCTTGCGCATATAGGGGCAGTTTACGCAGCCATAGCATGGGAAACTACCTGTTCTCCGTTGGCCTGTAATTGTAGATTGTAAATCTTTTTTGAAGCTGCCAATATCAGCCTGTATTAAGGTGTCTCTCAAACTACGCCCTTTTCTGTAAGCCAGAATTGTTTTTTTTTTAAATTCATCAATTTCAGGAAGACCCCTAGACAAGATGTTCCAATTACCTATGATTGCTTTTTTAATTTCATCTGATTCATTACAGAACGTTGTCACCATAGGGATTCGTTTGTCTTTATTGGCAACCGCAGGTTTGCCTTGGAGGGCGCGTTTTTGCTGTTGCTGTAGAACATCCTTAGGGTATCCACGTTTCAAGAACTTTTGTGTGAGCAGATCAGTGGTCTCTTTTAGCTCAATGGGATCGGATACGATCCTACAGACTCTTTGCATTTGCCCTTTAGGAATAGCCTTTTTCATGTTTTTTGGGTGATGGCTATCATAGCGCAGTAATTTATTTCTATCCGTGGGCTTAGTAAATAAGGAGGTTTTTATCTTGTTCTCTTTCAGAGTGACCTTCACATCAAGGAATTGGATCTCGTCCATAGAGTGGACCATCGTGAATTTTATTGTGGGGTCGATTGTATTTAGATAGTCAGAAAAACCATTGAGTTCATCCATAGAACCTCTCCAAAGGATGAATGTGTCGTCCACATATCTCCACCAACATGCGACATGTGCAAAGTGATGGGATGTGTAGACAAACTCCTCCTCTAATACGGTCATTACCGTATTTGCATATGATGATGCCATCCGATGAGAATAGCGCCTCACTTGCCATAGAGATATAATGGACGACTTTGAGTTTCAAATTTACCGCTGAAAGTGAGGCGCTATTCTCATTGGTCGCCGGCAGCACACAGCGACCAATGAGAATAGCGCCTCACTTCCCATAGACATATAATGGACGACTTTGAGTTTCAAATTTCCCGCTTAAGTGAGGCGCTATGCTGATTGGTCGCTGTGTGCTGCGCCGACCAATCAGCATAGCGCCTCACTTCCCATAGAGATACATAGCGGTGTTTCGAGCGAAGTATGGCCGGGCCCTTGGTTCTATTTTCGGCCACGGGGCTTGGCTCTCGTCAGTCGTCGCCGGGGCGGGAGACTCGCAATGGCCGCTTTGCGGCCATTGCTCGCGCCCTTGAGTCGCGTGCCACGAACAAAGCCACGAACAAAGCCACGGAAGGAGCGCCGTGTGCGACAGAAGTCACTACGGCAATTATATAATAGATAGTGAGCATTTGGAACCTACAGCTACTTTACAGAGTTTGATAACATCACATTGAACATTTTCTTTTTTTCACACAATTTCTCACTTTTAGGGCATGTGCTCAAGATCTGGAGACACCGTGTCCTGGTTGTCTCCTCTCCTGCATTGTTTTAAAATGATTTCTTTATTAAATTTAAAAAAAAATGACGTGGGGCTTCGCCATATTTTTGGTCCAGCCAGGTACAGCAGGCAGCTACGGGCTGCCACCAACCCCTTATGCCTAGTTTTACCTGGCTGGAAACCAAAAATATAGGGAAGCCGTTTTTTTTTTTTTTTTAAATATTTCATGAAATAATAAAAAAAAAAAAATGGTGTGGGCTTCGCCATATTTTTGGGCCAGCCAGGTACAACTAGGCAGCTGGGGCTGGAATCCTCAGTGTAGGGAGGTGCAAGCTTTCTAAGCCCCCCCGCTGCGAATTGCAGCCCACAGCCGCCCCAGAAAATGGCGCATTCATAGAAGCGCCATTTTCTGGCGCTGTATCCAGCTCTTCCAGCTGCCGTGTAGCGGTGGAAGACTGGGTAATAAGGGGTTAATGCCAGCTTTTTGGCAGCTGGCACTAAGCCTGAGATTCATAACGTCTGGTCAATATTAGACCGGACCATTAGGAATCTCTAGTAGATTGTAAAGAAAACAGAACACAGAGAAAAATATTTTTATTGAAAAAAAAACACAAACACATATTTAGACCCCATCTTTATTACTGTGACCCGACGTAGTCCAGTCTGACGGTCCGCCATAGTCCATTGGGAAGGTCCAACGTAGTCCAGTGGGAGGTCCCGCGATGATTCTCATTCAGATGATGATCTGAAGTTAACCCCCTGTGTGGTCACAAAGAGGTTAACTGCAGATCACCCCAGTGTTGTCACACAGGGGTTAACTGCAGATCAGGTAACCCCTTGTGACCACACAGGGATGATTATCTGCAGTTAACCGCTTGTGACCACTCAAGGGGTTAACTGCAGATCATCATCCCTGTGTGGTCACAAAGGGTTAACTGCAGATCCGGTAACCCCTTGTGACCACACAGGGATGATGATCTGCAGTTAACCCCTTGTGACCACACAAGGGGTTAACTGCAGATCATCATCCCTGTGTGGTCACAAGGGGTTAACTGCAGATCCGGTAACCCCTTGTGACCACACAGGGATGATGATCACTTTATAAGACACTCTGGATTATTAGACGCACACCCAAATCTGGTGAAGGAAAAGAGAAAAAAAATCTTTTTTAATGTTAAATGGGGTCCGTCTTATAATGCCAGTGTCCATCTCACAATTCATATATATGTCCCTTATAGCCCCCTTATTTTGGATATAGCCCCCTTATGCTGGCACATTGCTACCCCTGTGATAGCACATAGTCCCCCTGTGAGGGCACATTTCCCCCTGTGATGGCATATGTCCCCTTGTGATGGAACATATCCCACTGTGATGGCACACGTCCCCCTGTGCTGGCACACGCCCCCTTGTGCTGGCACACATCCCCTATTGATGACATATGTCCCCCTATGATGGCACATGTCCCCCAGTGAAGGCACACATACCCCAGTGATGGCACATATCCCCCTGTGCTGACACATGTCTCCCAGTGCTGGCACACATCCCTCAGTGATGTCACACGTCCCCCAATGATGGCATACAACCCCCAGTGATGGCAAATGTCCCCTATTTTGGATGCATGGCCTCCTGTGATGGCACTGTGTCGCCCAGCGCAGTAGGGACTCGGGTACCCGGGCCCTTTTCCACTAGGGTCGGGGGGATGTCACTGGTGGCCTGCCCGAACCCGTGGCCCCAGAGACCAAACTTTTAAAAAAGGGGGGAATATATATACAGTGGAATAAAGTTTATAGTATAGTTCTCGTGACGCCACCCGCAGCTTCTGGTGATTGAGCACCAGCGCCGCTTCAGTCCTCCAGAGGGTGATGGTATAGCGGCCTTGATGATACAGCTTCCTGCAGGTGGAGCTAACCCCCCCGGGGCAAGGATGCACCAGTGATGTTAGGGGTGCTGGTAATGGATTGATGGATGAGCAGGGACCTGGCCAGATGGTAGGATAACAGGACAGTCTCTGGGATGGCAGGGGCACGGGGAAGGAACTGACACACACACCACTAGTTGCTCTTTACCTTTTTACTGGTGTTGAAGCAGGTAAATCGTCCAGAGTACCACCAGGTGTTCAGGATGCACTTCTGGGTCTCCACAGCGAGTGGGTATAAGGCCTTCTCTTTACTTTTCCCGTGTGTGTGAAGCCCCCGTCTGTGTAGAACTTGTCTGGCCTCCTCTGCGCTCTTGTTCTCCTCCTGTACTGTCGTCGGGATACCCTCTGCTGACTACTGCTGATTCTTTTCCAGAGATTCCTGGCTCCCTGGTATGTGACTGTGCAGGGATCCAGGAGACTAAAGACTCCACGGTTTTCCGATGTTCTTCACTGGGCCTGGTGCACTCCAGCGGACGCGGACTCCGGTGTCCGGTGGTTGCTCGAGGGTGAACCTAACGCTGGCTCTACACTCCCCCACTATTCTGCCTCTTCTCTTTGCCTCCCGACCCCACTCTTTGGCCTTGCAGGGCTACCAGAGACTGGTCAGGGTGACTGGCTCGGGCCTAACGCAGCATCGAACACCAGAACTTCTTTGCAGCTCTTGTAGCGTCTGCCACACTCTGTCTAACTCCGCCCCCAGTACCAGTATTTATAGGGGATCCTGCCTAAAAGCAGCAGGTTGCACTCCCCCTACTGTGCTGGGGGAAGGTCTTGCGTGTAGCTGTGTACCTGCTATGGAAAGCCATCCATGCTGCGGGTGAGTCTGTGGGTACCTGTGGGTTAGCAGGGCGCCACATTTCCCCCTAGGTAAGGTCAGTACTCCTGGACTGAGGAACAATTTTTGGTTAACAACATAAATAACATTTTCAACAGGTAACATATTTACAGAGTCTGAAAATTAAAAAAGTTACAAAAAACACTGAACAATGGTTAAACAGGTACAGTCCATACGGTGCTATACCATTCACTGCAGGCTGGAAAGAGAAGTTATTTGTCACACCAGTCCTGTGACTATGGTCCTTTGTTTAAGCTGGAAAAGGGTTTTTAAAGAGTCTTTACAGTTGTCTCTGTAAGCTCCAGTGGAAAAAGGGTAAGGTTTTCAAAGTTCAACAAGTCCTTACAGGTAAAATCTCTGTAGGCTTTAAAAATTTAAATACACAACAACACTTAATACGGGTGCTTCGGCATAGGAGTCCTAGGTACTGCAGGGGCCTCTACTGGTCATAAGTGCTGTAGGCCTCCTGGCCCTGGGTTCACTTATTGGCCAAGGTTTTGCTCTACCTAGACAGCTCCTTACGCCTCCTCCACACACTCCTCTAGGTGTTGTGTACCTCGTGTGACCTGGTTTTGGCCTACGCTTTACCCTCTTTGTGCACTACTATTTACATTCTTACAAAAGTTGCTATTTACAGGTTACTTTTCATTGGTTTTATATCACATTTATTGTACCCAATCTCCATACCTGGATGGGGCTTGCCCAAATGTGCTACGATTGGATTTACGCACTACGGGTGTGGCCAGTGGCGTAACTACAAACTTATGGGCCCCGGTGCGAAGTTTCAAATGGGGCCCCCCCCCCATACCAAAATATTATTAACCCAAATTCACAATTTCTCTATTCATTTTGCACGCTATAGTATTGTTGTAATGTTTTATAGTGTAATATTTAATCAATATAGGTATAGTTAACTAATCCAGCATTTAAAGAAAAAAATATTCAGATTATACAGAAACAAAGGTTACTCACAAGAGTAGAAATCCACCTGGATATATGTCTTGGTAAGTCACCTACAAATAGAATTATCATTATGTTAGTATATTCCGCCTGTTAACTACATTATTAAATTCTGAACATTATACAAGGTTTGAATTGTTTTTTGGTTACTTACACAGAAATCTGTTTTAAGATGAGAGCTACTCCTGTTTCTTAACTAGAAAGTAAACAAATCCAACTGGGATAGAAATTAACTTGGAACTGCTCAAGTTCAACACACGAGTTTCAATGAAAAGTTAATGGAAATTAAATCACCAAGCCAACAGGAATCATTTTGTTGTCACTATTAAAAGGGAAAGGGGACAGTTAGTGTTAATACAAATAATTTTTCATCTGTAGAATAACTGCACTTTTTTTTATATAAAGTATTAGTAGTACAGAAAATTGTGTTGCTTTCAAATGTTGAATGGATATTTCTTTAATTGTAGAATGTAATGACATCAGAATTTTTTAATATTTGAAAGCCATTTTACTGCATGCAGGGCAATACATTATATCAAAAAGAGGCAGTCAAAAAAAAACAAGTAAAACCAAATAATATAACTGAATAAGGCTGGGGTCACACATAGAAATCCGTTTTTGGAAGTGATTTCTATGACCAATCCGTTTTTTATAGGGTGCTTTTTGAGCCTCCTGCACCCCTGAATGTTTTTGGACTTAGTCATTTTTTCCGTAAAAACGTATATGCGTTAACGCTTGCGTTTCCCATAGGGCCCCATGTTAAAAAAACGCATGCGTTAACGCAGGTGCCTATATGTGCCATGCATTTACGCATGCATTTACCATAGGGCCCCATGTTAAAAAATTGAATGCGTTTTTTAACTGATGCCAAAACGGACAGAGCAATGTTTTTAAGTGCAGAAAAAAACGGACAGAGCAATGTTTTGAGGTCCAAAAAAAAACGAACAGGGTGTTTATTACATCCAATCCGTTTTTCTGTCAGTTTTTGGACTTAGAAAAAAAAAAAAGACAAAAATGAAGCCAAAAACGGACCAAGGGCTTGTGTGACCCTAGCCTAAGTCAGTATGAACCCAAATTAGTGAACTGAACGAGTTAGTATCAAACCGAAGTAATGAAATGAACGAGTTAGTATCAAACCAAAGTAATGAAATGAACGAGTTAGTATCAACTTTTTGATAATACAACTCCCTATACCGAACCAACAGTACACTTACACGCACACTGCATATTGCTAGAAGTTGCGCCGTCTTGCTTTAGCCTCTGCAAATTTGTCAACAATATCTGAAATTTCCAGTTTTCTGGCTCTCTCATTTTCTATGCTTAGAAGAGCAAGGCCAGAAAGCCTTTGTTGTGACATGCTGCTTCTTAAGTAATTTTTAATAAGTGATAACTTAGAGAATGCTCTTTCAGCTGATGCCACTGTAACTGGTAAAGTAAGGAAAAGTAAGAAAGCTGTACATACAGTACATCTGGAAGTGTAGATGACAAAGCAGCATTGTCAACCAGAAGTAGGTGAGCCAAATCCCTAATTGTGGGTGATTTGGAGATCTCATCTTGAAGTGTGCTTCGAAAACTCAGCAACTGTCCAGGAAAATCTGTAGATATATCATCCTGATAATACCGGTGAAATTTCACTGCTTCTTCAAACAAGTCATCATCTGATTTCACAGCCAGCACACATGGCTTAATGATATTAAATCTTTCCACTATAGTATTCATGCTTCCAAATCTGCTCAATAACTGTGATGTAACTACATCTAAGGTAGAGTAAAAAATTGCTGTTTGAAATCTTCTCTCGGGATCCTGCAGTCTTTCATCTAAACAAAGCTCATCAGTAAGGCGCTTTACTTTACCTATTCTTTTATTCACAAACATTGCAGGAATCCCCCACTTAGCTGCCAGTGTGCTGGCTGTTTTTTTGGCATCTTCAAACTGGTTTCTGTAACTGCTGAGAACTTCAATTGTATTATGTATTAATTGGGCAGCATTGGACAAATCCATATGCTCTGACTGCATAACTTTAGAGATGGCATTTGTTTTATCCAAAATTTTGCTCTGTAGAACAAGGAGAAAGACAAACTCAAAACACTCAATTTTTTTTTTAAGTGCCTGAGCCTCTACTCTTTCTTTACTTTTGGTGGAAGACAAGACTATCTTTGATAGTGCTTTAAGAACATCAACAAATCGAAAGCGTAGAGCAAGGAGTGAATCATAACGGGATGACCATCGTGTAGGACACAAGCCCTTTAAGGTCACAGAGGATTCAGTGGTGAGCGACTGTAGAAGAGACCAACGGGTGATACTTTCTCCAAAAAAGACATACAAACTCTGTATGACCTCAAAAAAACGTGACACCTCTGGAACTTGGCTTACAGCATCCTGTATGACCAAGTTAAGGTTATGGGCTGCACAGTGAACATACAAAGCATTTTTCTCCTTCTTTTGAATGCGACTTTGAACACCTGTATACACTCCACTCATTGTAGCAGCACCATCATAACCCTGTCCACGACATTTTGACAGCTGCAGTCCTTTATCTTCTATATATTTGATAATATCATTCTCAAGTCCAGCAGCGGTTGGGTCTTCAACTACATGAAAACCTAAGAAGACCTCTCGAATATTTACAGCAATTGCCCGTTGACTTTTATCTCGGCTTATAATCACATATCGGAAAATCTGACTTAACTGGTCAACTTTAGAAATATCCTGTGTTGTGTCCATAATTATGGAAAAAAAAGTAGCTGCTTTAATATCACTTACTATGTCATTTTCGACTCTTTTTGCAAGGATATCTATTATTTCATTTTGTATTTTAGGGCTAAGATACTTTGTTGTTCCCTGAGGCAAGTGAAGGAGCTCCTTCAAAACGTGGTCATATTCAGATAGGAGCTCTATAATGGAGAGAAAGTTGCCATTATTACTCTCTCCTATTTTCTCTCTATGACCTCGGAAGGCTAGATTTGACATTGCCATAGTCAGTGTCACATTTGTTAATCTATGCAATACTTGTCTCCAAAAGTTTTTCTCCTTTAAAATTTGTTCTTCAGTTCCATCATCCATTGTTTTTTTTCTTCTCCAATGATCATAAATTATACATGCATCCATGTGAGCTTGTGAAGCTTCATGAATTTGTATTTTAGCAGAAAGTCTTTGCCATTTTTGTATTCCTTTTGCCCATGCTGGTTCAAAGCCTAATTTTTGACGATCGCCAAATAACCAACATGGCTCACAATAAGCTACATTTAACTTTGGCGAATAGCACAGCCACATCACTGGAATTGTGTGTCCTGCTTTTGTTATTCTTTCATAGTACATTGCGGAGAAACATCTACGATGGACATCTTTATCTCTTGGGAATGGACCTTTAGGCCTGCAAGGACCATTAGCAAGAATAAATTTATTTACTTTGGGGTCTGCAATTGTAATTGGAAAATGTCCTCTATCTGTAACATACCTTTCTCCAATTAAGGTATGTTCTATACTGACACCTGTACTGTCTTCACATTCTAAGGTTTCCTGTAAATCAGTAATATTGGCACTTGTATGTGGCTCTACCACTTGAATGTCGGCACTAGTACTACCAATATCCACCTCTAACAATGGTGGAGAACTTGAAACTGAAGGTATGAAAGTAGGTGTCTTAATCCTCTCCTCACTTTCAGTAGTTTTTTTTTTTTTTTAAATGAGATAAATTTTATTAGAATCAGCAAGGAATAACAAAGCATAATACAATCCTTCACAATGTCAATTTTTCCCCCTTGTATAAACCTCCCAAAAACTGTCCCCCTCCCCACAAAACAACAACCCCCCCCTTTTCCCTTACCCAGGCTAGACAACAATCAATCTATTCCAAATACTAACATGCTCCCATACATTTAGTGTTGACAGTGTTCTCACTAGTATCAAGCTGTACCATTATATCGTACTTATCAGTTATCATATTTGACTGGCGTCTGCCAGAGACAGCACAATTATTTCCACGGTGCCCAGAGGCGGTCCAGGTATTTAGCATTTTTCCTCTTAAAGTATATTTTTTCTTCCATTTTAATCACATAAGAGACTTGTCTAAGAAACTCCTGCCTGGAGGGTGTTTCCTCCAAGATCCAATATTTGGCAATGAGTTTCCTGGCTATGTACAGGAGGCGAGCTATGGCTATCTTCCCCATAGAGTCTACTTCTATTTCCTCCACATACCCAAGTATGCAGACCACCGGGTCTCGCGGAATCACACAATGATATTTCCCTTCTATTAGGGTGAGGATTACAATCCAGAAGGATGCGAGGCGTGGACACTCCCAGATCATGTGCAGGATGCCCGCACCTTCTAGACTACATCTCGGACATTCTGAGTCTGACCGCAGCCCAATCCTGTGCAGAAAGACCGGGGACCGGTATGCCCTGTGAACAAGCAAGAGCTGGGACATTCTACCTGGTTCACTTAACGATAATTTGGGGATGTACTCTAAAATTGTGTTCCATTGATCCTCAGACAGAACTCCCACATCCCTTTCCCACCTCACCTTCGCTTTCACAGGATGTTGCAGAAGGAATGTATGCAATAGGTCAGCATAGATCGAGGAAATCACCCCCTTCGATCTTCTAGACATGCAAATGTAGTCCAGTACAATATCGGTCAGTATGCACAAATTCCTTACTTTACTCTGTTTATGATATGCATGTTTAACCTGTGCATACTGAAAGCCATGCCTATCCGTCAGACTGAATTCTGACTTCAAGGATTCAAATGATTTGAGGCCATGTCGGTCGATCACCTGATGTAAGCATACTATCCCTCTGCAAGTCCATTCCCTCAATTCTCCCATTTTATAGAATTCTCCAAGATGCATATTATTCCAGATTGGACTATACACCGTCGCCCCGTTGACCCCCCTGAGAGTCTTCACCTTCGTCCACAGTCTGTGCACCAGGTCAAACGTCGGACACCTCCTACCGGCCCTCCCAAACAGACCCATCTCTAAACCCTGTACCAACGGGCGTCTATTAATGTAATTTTCCAGAATAGCCTGAAGCGAGCCTTCTCTCGCCCCGTCCACCCATCCCCTCAGATGTTGGGCCTGAGCAGCTAGGAAATAAATCCAAGGGTTGGGCAGGGCAAGACCTCCCTCCTCCTTGGGTCGCTGCAAAGTCTCCAATTTAATTCTCGGTTGTTTGCCTCCCCAAACCAGATCCCTAAAAATTGCCGTAATACGCTGGAACATTGCCTGTGGAATCCACACAGGGGAGTTGTGTAAAACATAAAGTAACTTTGGCATTAACACCATCTTAATCAGATTGGTGCGACCCACCGCCAATAGGGGCAGCCTACTCCACGTGTCCGCCTTAGCTTTCAGAAGCCCAATTATCGGCCGCACATTAAGATCTAGAAATTCCTTAATCGGTGCTGCAATCTGAATACCTAGGTATTTAAACACTTTCACTCTTTTTAAAAGCGTATGGGCCACCTCCTCCACACTTCGATCCTCCACACTGTCCACCTCCATCAAATGTGACTTACCCCAGTTAATCTGGAGACCAGACAGACGTCCAAAGCTATCCACTATGTCCATGGCATTAGTCAGAGAGTCCTTCGAGTCTTATAAGAATAGTAGAATGTCGTCAGCATACAGGGCTACCCTCTCCTCCACCGAACCATATCTAAATCCAGTAATCGAATTAGTTTGTCTCAATACCGCCGCCAACGGCTCAATGGCCAGGGCAAACAGTAACGGGGAGAGAGGGCAGCCCTGTCTGGTCCCCCTCGTCAGACTGAATCTATCCGTCCTACCTCCGTTCACCCTAATCCGGGCCAGCGGGGAAGAGTACAGCAACCGCACCCATGTTGTGAACACCGGACCAAAACCCATATGATGCATGACCCGCCAGAGATACTCCCACTCCACACTGTCGAAGGCCTTGTGTGCATCAAGGGACACCACCACTCTGTGGCCAGAATTATCAGCAGCCATCTGAATATTCAGAAACAGCCGACGTAAGTTAATGGCAGTCGATCTGTCCGGCATGAATCCAGTCTGGTCCGGATGCACCACACCAGTAATCACCCGAGTCAGCCGGCCCGACAGTACCTTGGCCAACAACTTGACATCAGTCGACAGTAGAGATATTGGTCTGTACGAGTCTGGCTTCGTGACATCCTTGTTTTCTTTGGGTATAACCACTATGGTCGCCTCCCTCATAGACTGGGGCAATTGTCCCTCCTCCATAGCCGTCTGTAGAACCTCCCGCAGTCTGGGTAGCATCACCTCCCCCAGAAGCTTATATACTTCTACCGGCAACCCATCCACCCCAGGAGCCTTGTTATTAGTCATGGATGCCATGGCTTCCTCTAGTTCCTCCAACGTCAGTGGTCCCTCTAAACTATCCCGGTCCAGGGCACTCAGCCTGGGCAGGTCAGCGCTAAGCAGAAAACTGTCAATGGCGTCACTAGGTACCCCAAGTTTGGATGTGTATAAGTCGCGGTAGTACTCCTCAAATATCTGCAGGATCCCCTCTGAGTCCGTTGTCAGAGGACCGTCCGGACGAGATAGCCCATAGACATAGCTCGATGTTCTCTGAGCCGCCACTATAGTGGACAGCAGGTGTCCTACCTTCTCGCCTTCCTCAAAAAAGGTTGTCTTTTGAAATTCTCTCTTCATCTCCGCCTTAGCCAAAAACAAGCTGTCCACCTCCTCCTGAGCTTTCCTCATTTTCTGCTGTGCCTCGGCGGTGGGCCCCACCATCAACTCCTCCTCTGCTCTTCTCAGAGTATCCAATGCTCCAGCTTCTGCTTCTCTACTCCGGGTCTTACATCTTGATATTTCCCTTATCAATAACCCACGCAAGAACGCCTTGGCAGTGTCCCACACCATTCCTGCCCCTGCACTACCCACATTGTGTAGAAAAAATTCTTCCATCTCCTCAGCTATTTTGGGCATGTCTATCTTATCCAACCATACGGGATGTACCTTCCATTCCCCACCTGATCGCATTCCACCCGCTCCCATCTGCAACTCCACCAGCAAAGGGCCATGATCAGAGATGACCCGGGGCAAGTACGCAACCCCAACAACTCTAGAGTTCAGCAGCGTGTTCCCTATAGCCAGATCTATTCGAGACATAGAACTGTGCGAGGAGAAGTAGCAAGAGTACCTCCTCACCCCAACATTCCTCACTCTCCACAGGTCCACCAATCCCATTTCTCCCATAAATCTAGCAAATTGTGTCTCCTCTTCTCCCGTGTGTCCACTATGGGTCCTGCCACATCTGTCCCACCGTACATTCATGACATTATTAAAGTCTCCAATGAAGAGAATAGGAACTCCAGCCCAGCGCCTGGTCAGGTCTATGATTTCCTGCAGTTTTGCTCTGTTGTACGGCGGCGGGAAGTAAACCGCCACCACACAAAGCAGCCTCCCATACACCTTACACACCAAGAAGACATACTGCCCTTCTTTGTCCAGTTTAACCTCCACCTCCTCAAACGGTACCAGAGTATGCACCAGTATCGACACCCCTCTCGCATATGTAGAGTATGTAGCATGATATGTCCTCTGGAGCCATGTTCTAGCCAGGACCCCAGTGTTTCCTTTGGTCAGATGAGTTTCCATGAGACATATCATGGAGGGTTTAGAAGTCATGGCATAGCGCAGAGTAGCTGCCCTCTTACCCCTGTCCGCCAGTCCCCTCACATTCCAGCTCAATATTTTAAGTTTCTCCGCCATCCTGTTCTTGGTCGAATAGTTTCCCACAACTTGGAACATGCAGATCAAAAACACACCATCGCTCCCTAGCCTTTCCCCTCCCCTCCCCTCCCTCTATCTCAGAACAATCCCCCCCCCAATCCCTATCCCATTGAGCCACCCCACCCAACATTTTACCCTCTCACGTCTCCTCAACCTCGTTTATCGTTATCACCCTCTCTAGCAGAGAGTGGGGGAATACCAACAGCCAATAAGTTATGCAACGTAACACAACTGTAACAATTGTTTAAAACGTAACCGTTATCTCAACCAAGGCCTCTCCTGCCTTTTGCTTTGAACTATGGAAAAGAAAGTCATTTTCCTCAACTCTTTGCCGTGACCGGGCCGCATAAGTTTCTAATGTCCCGTAACACCTGCAAAAATAAAAGAACAAGAATACACAGGAACCCATGCACCAATATTTCAACTCTCCTTATAGTCCCGGACTCTTCTGCTATTCTTTTCGATCCACTCCATGGCCTCCTCAGGGGACTGCAAGAAGTGGACTTTACCCAGCGCAACTAGTCTGAGTTTAGCTGGGTACATCATAGAATATTTCAGGCCCATGTCTCTCAGCTTCCGCTTTACATCAGAAAATCTCATCCGCAGTTTTTGGACCGTAGGGGAGTAATCCGAATAAAAGGAGATATGTTGTCCATCAATTGTCAAATCGTGGACATCTCTAGCCTTGCGGAGTATAGTGTCTCTGTCCCTGTAATTCAACAGTCTGGCCAGCATGGCTCGGGGGGGAGCACCCGGAGGCTGCGGTCTCAGTGGGATCCTATGGGCTCTCTCCACCACGAAGACTTTGGACAGAACATTTGCTCCGAATTTAGACATTATCCACTGCTCAATAAATTCTGTTGGATTGGCCCCTTCCGCCTTTTCAGGGACCCCCACAATCTTAACATTGTTCCGGCGTGATCTATTCTCGAGATCATCATTCTTGGCCAGAACCTCAGCAAGCTGTTTGTCAAATTTAGATTGATTCATCTGCAAAGTCACTATGTTATCTTCTGCAGTGCTCACACGTTCCTCCACCTCTCCTGTGCGCACCTCAGCCTTCTGCATAGCTGCCTTAATCCCAGTAATCTCAGCATGAATCCCTGAGACCTGGTGAGTCAGTGTAGTTAAACTGTGTTTGCAATATGACACCACAGCAAAAATGTCCCTTAGTGAAGGCTCTCCTTGCACACTGCTCAATGCATCCACTGTGTCAGCAGCGATTGCTGCCTGCTGTGCAGCCTGGATGTCAGCCTCCTGGCTCTCCAAGTCACTGTCCTGCATCTCCACCTCTGCTCCAGCCCCAGCTCCAGTCTCCCCCTCCATACCTCCAGCGTCTGCTCTCCCCTCCTCCTCTCTCATCAACTTCTCCAGGCAAGCAGCTGCAGTCTGTCTTCTAGCACATGCAGAATTAGCTCGTGCTGCATCCTCCCGAGCCTCTCCACCATCTTGGCTTCTTCCTCCTCTGCCTGCACCTGGATCTCGCTGCCGTGTGCGGGTCATCTCGGGCTCCTGCAGCTCCAGGCCTGCTCCCAGCACCAACAGCAGAGTACCAGCAATGTTTCTGAGCACTTTGGGATCTCTGCAGGACCAGCCACCGGCAGAATCAGTGTGTGTCGGCAGGAGAGACCTCACACACACGTCCTCTCACATTGCAGGCTAGGCACCGCCCCCCCACTTTCAGTAGTTAATGTAGGTGTAGAAGCACCAATATTAGTAGTCTGTGAAAAGTAGCTACTTATTTTAGGTAGTTTATTCTTCTTTTGCTCATCTTCCTTTTTTTTTTTACGCTTATGTGAGCCACTCATATGATGATAAGATGACATTTTGTAGGATAATGTTAGTTAGGATTAGTAATCTGCAAATAAAATAAAATAATCCAATCATGTTGCTTGTCTCAACTCTCTATCTTCAGGAGTGCACTGCCCCCAGAAGAGCAAAAGGCATGGGCCAAGAAGCAGTATACTCCTGAAGAGCAAACACAAGAACACCCCTTTAACACCTTAAGTCTTAGTCTTTTTATATAGTAAGTAATGTATAAGGACCCTTTCACAGAACTACATGCAAGTATAGACTTGGAAAGTGTTAAAGGAGTTGTTCATGAATTCCATACTAATGACATAATAAAACATACCGTATATACTCGCGTATAAGCCGAGTTTTTCAGCCCAAAAATTGGGCTGAAAAGTACCCCCCTCGGCTTATACGCGAGTCAGTGCTGTATACCGATGTATACATCGGTACATACCGATGTATACATCGGTATACAGCAGCCCCCGCATCCCCAGTAATGCAGGGCCCCCCCAGCGTCTCTCCGGTCACCTGTAAAGGAAACTATACTTATCACAGTGCCGCTGTCCGCGCCCACTGTCCGCGCCCGCTCGCAGCTGCCGACCGCGATCCTCCATCTTGCGTCTTTTTCCTGTTTCTGTGCTCGTCGCGGGCAATGACGTCATTCCCTGCGACGAGCACAGGAAACAGGAAGAAGACGCAAGATGGAGGATCGCGGTCGGCAGCTGCGAGCGGGCGCGGACAGCGGGCGCGGACAGCGGCACTGTGATAAGTATAGTTTCCTTTACAGGTGACCGGAGAGACGCTGGGGGGCCCTGCATTACTGGGGCTGCCTGTATACTACCGCTGGGGCTGCTTTATACCTCTGGGGCCCTGTATACTATCACTGGGGCTGTATATACTACCACTGGGGCTGTATAAACCACTGGGGCTGTATATACTGCTGGGGCCCTG
>JARQOC010001304.1:0-44367 GCA_033576535.1 Allobates femoralis
TACCGATGTATACATCGGTATACAGCAGCCCCCGCATCCCCAGTAATGCAGGGCCCCCCCAGCGTCTCTCCGGTCACCTGTAAAGCAAACTATACTTATCAGTGTCCCGCTCGCACCCGCTCGCAGCTGCCGTACGCGATCCTCCATCTTCATGCCATGCGACTTCTTCCTGTTTCTGTGCTCGTCGCCTGCAATGACGTCATTCCCTGCGACGAGCACAGGAAACAGGAAGAACTCGCATGAAGATGGAGGATCGCGACGTCGGCAGCGGCGGGCGCGGACAGCGGGACACTGATAAGTATAGTTTGCTTTACAGGTGACCGGAGCGACGCTGGGGGGGCCTTGCATTACTGGGGCTGCCTGTATACTACCGCTGGGGCTGCTATATACCTCTGGGGCCCTGTATACTAACACTGGGGCTGTATATACTACCACTGGGGCTGTATATACCTCTGGGGCCCTGTATACTACCACTGGGGCTGCTATATACCTCTGGGGCCCTGTATACTACCACTGGGGCTGCTATATACCTCTGGGGCCCTGTATACTAACACTGGGGCTGTAAATACTACCACTGGGGCTGTATATACCTCTGGGGCCCTGTATACTACCACTGGGGCTGTATATACTACCACTGGGGCTGTATATACCTCTGGGGCCCTGTATACTACCACTGGGGCTGTATATACTACCACTGGGGCTGTATATACTACTAGGGCTGCGTCTATACTACCACTGGGGCTGTATATACCACTGGGGCTGTATATACTACTGGGGCTGCGTGTATACTACCACTGGGGCTGCTGTATCTACCTCTGGGACTGGTGTATACCACACTGCTGGGGGCTGTATACTTGTGCTAGGGTCCACCCTCGGCTTATACACGAGTCAATAGATTTTCCCAGGTTTTGGGGGCAAAAGTAGGGGGGTCGGCTTATAGACGGGTCGGCTTATACACGAGTATATACGGTACTTGGAAGATGCAAGTCTTACCAAGCAGTGCGAAGAAAGCTGCCCGCTCTTCTGGCTGTGGGATGTCTTCGTCCATCTTCTTCTTCTTGGCCTCTTCTTTGGTGGTTGACTGGGATCTGTGATAGAAATAATTAGATATTTTAGTATTGGGCCTCATGCACATGTTGTATTAATGCTCCATATAGGTTCTGAACTCTAAGGAGCTGTAGTAGAAATCTATGGGCCCATATTGTATTTCTGTGTTCCTATCATTGAGTGGGAATCGCCCATTGATTTCTGAGTATTTAGAGTCATTCATGTCCAGTGTGCCGGCCGCGGTGCTGCTTCTGTGGAGTCATAGTGAGCTGTTTCATGTAAAATATGTGTCCAAAAGCGATTGTGAGCATTTTCTTAACAATAACCAGGCCTTTTGTTCTGATAAGTGTTTCTGCGTGGACTGATTTAACATTGGTTTTATGCTGTAATTGGCAGATAATGTGTAGTGGAGACTTGAATGTTCACTATGGATTTGCTGGTGTAAGTGTATGGAGTATGAGGACTGCAGGGCTTTTATTAATATTAAAAATAATTTTTGGCATTCAAAGAGTTGTTGAGGGTTTGACTGTACGGCGCCCCGGCAGTCCCGGGCGAGGCAAGGCCTCTGCTGCAGAGCATCCATAGCTTTGTAGCATGCGCCCCGACCGGCTCCACAGTACAATAGTTCAGTTTACAGTTTCCCTCATCAAGGGCCAAGGCAGACAAAGCGTTAATGATGCTCGAGAACAGTTCTTTACTATAACAGTCTCATGAAACACTGGCACATAGCTTCAACGTTACTTTGCTAGGGATATTCACAATGACTGACTTTGGTGCCGACTGCTCCCGCCATCCCGGTACCTCTAGGCTCTCGCTCACTCCGTTCAGCACCACGGTATCCCGCTGTAAATTTATTTAGTCTCTACTGGCTGCAGCCCAACATTTCCCATGGGGATCTGCTTCAGTGGAACAGTTAGGGCCACCTTTTAGATAGACGTTCCTTTACCGCCTGCACCGTTACGACACAGTTACCCAGGTCTATGCTGAAGTTTACTACACACACACCGGAGTGATCAGTCGCTTCATGAGAAGCCGCCAAAGGATTAAGTGTCAATGCAGGGTGAGTGATTCTTGCCTGCGTCCTGGGCCTACTTTCCTGCTGCCCAGAATCACTCCCCAGTGTGACCCAGAGGGTCCGTTCAATTCTAAACAATGGTCTGAAGTTCCTACGGTTCCTCTTCTCCTTTAATAGGGGACTCCCTGCTATCTCTACACTGCAGGCCCGTTTTACAGACTGGGCCACACGTCTCTAAGGAGTATCAATAATTAATATTAACATCTTTCATAACTAAAGGGAACCGGGGAGCAGTCTTTACCTAAACCACTAGGTAGCTATATACACATAATTAAATATACAACTCTTAAGAACTGACATAAAGACAATGCACCCTCCTGAGGATGTAGGAAAAAAGGTGTAAAACAGTCCGCGCTGCCAGATCCAATTTCACTCCAAAGAACACAAGTGTAGGTGATGTTCAAACAGGTTATCTTTATTTTCTCCGACTCGTTTCGGTGCCAGGAGGGCACCGAAACGCGTTGGAGAAAACAAAGATAACCTGTTTGAACATCACCTACACGTGTGTTCTTTGGAGTGAAATTGGATCTGGCAGCGCGGACTGTTTTACACCTTTTTCCCTACATCCTGAGGTATATCCACAAGTGAGTGGCCGGTGGAAGTCCAGCAGCAAGCCATCAGTACATGATTACTACATGCCTTCAAACCAGTTGTGGGTATCACAACTGGCATAGGTGAGTGAAACTTGCATATCACCTTGATATTGAGTGTCTCTAGTGATAAGGCACTATTGCGCCTCTTGTTCCCCTCCTTTCTTTTGTTAATGCACCCTCCAGGGCGGGGTGACAGCACCCTAGACCCTCCTACAGAGATCAGGGTGTATTTAAGAAAGTGGGAGATGTGTGCAGTAGCAATATATAGCTCAGGCATGTAGAAGTGCTTCAGCATAGTATTATTAATTATTTCTTTTTCTTTTTCTTTCTTTATACAGCAGAAAAAAAATTCTTGAAAAATATCAGAAATAAGAAATCAAGTCATGAGCCTTCACGTGTTAGGAGAGATGGTGTTGGCGCAGGCTCATGACTTGATTTCTCATACTCTCGGCCTCTTGAAATTTACTTTACAAAAGCCCAGACGGGTCTAAACATCGTATATATTCTTCAAGAGATTCTATTTTCTGCTATAAAGAAAGAAAAAAGAATACAATATTTTTCGCTTCGTAAGATGCACCCAAAATTTGGTTAAGTAAAAGAAAAAAAAATAATTTTTAATGCTAAATGGGATCCGTCTCCAAGATGTCAATCCTTCCCAGGTTCCTCTGTTTGTTTGAAACCATCCTGATTAAGGTCCCGATGAATGCACTACAAATAGTCCAAACGCTGATTTTAAAACTTATCTGGCACTCTGGAAGGCACCGTATACCTGTATACACGTAGCATGATGCTGCCACCACCATGTTGGGATTGTATTGGGTAGGTGATGAGCAGTGCCTGGTTTTCTCCACACATACCGCTTAGAATTATCACCAAAACGTTCTATCTTCATCTCATCAGACCAGAGAATCTTATTTCTCATAGTCTGGGAGTCCTTCATGCGTTTTTTTTGCAAATTCTATGTGGGTTTTCATATGTCTTGAACTGCGGAGAGACTTCTGTTGGGCCACTCTGCCATAAAGGCCTGACTGGTGGAGGGCTGCAGTGATAGTTGACTTTGTAGAACTTTCTCCCATCTCACTACTGTATCTCTGGAGCTTAGCCACAGTGATTTTGGGGGTTCTTCTTTACGTCTCTCACCAAGGCTCTTCTCCCTCGATTGCTCAATTTGGCTGGATGGCTAGGTCTAGGAAGTCTTCTGGTGGTCCCTAACTTCTGCCATTTAAGGATTATGGAGGCCACTGTGCTCTTAGGAACCTTGAGTACTGTAGAAATTCTTTTACAACCTTGGCCAGATCTGTGCCTTACCACAATTCTGTCTCTGATCTCCTTGGGCAGTTCCTCTGACCTCATGATTCTCATTTAGTCGGACGTGCACTATGAGCTGTGAGGTCTTATATAGACAGGTGTGTGCCTTTCCAAATCAAGTCCTATCAGTTTTATTAAACACATCTGGACTCCAATGAAGGAGTAGAACAATCTCAAAGAGGATGAAAAGGAAATGGACACCATGTGACTTATATATGAGTGTCTGAGCAAAGGGTCTGAATACTTATGACCATGTGTAATTTTAATTATTCTTTTTTAATAAATTTGCACAAATAACTACATTGCTGTTTTTTTCAGTCAAGATGGGGTGCAGAGTGTACATTAATGAGGAAAAAAATGAACTTTTTTGAATTTATCAAATGGCTGCAATGAATCAAAGTGGTTGGAATACTTTCTGTACCCTCTGTAGGGGCAGCCTAGTGATATATCCCCTAGTACACTCCTGGGACCCATGGCCTTCACAGAGACCTCTGGCATAACTCCAGAATTAAATTTAAATCCGCCTCACATGCCTCTTTCTTGACCCCCTTTTTTTTTATACCCCTCACTTGTCGGTCTCGATGGGCACTGAGGCGACCCGCCGGTGGGCATAGGCAGGACTTTTTGCTTCAGAGATTGGGTAGATCCTTTGACCAGGAAGCTTAGAACATTTAATCACCTACATTTTTCGTACCAACAAATTGCCCATTATATCTGGTCCATGATGGGCTATTCTGTTACCCACACCTCCTCTAGATTTGAACATCTTTGCTCTAGGGGCAACTCGACCGACAGGTCTCATCTTCGACATATACTCTGTCCTGAGTACTGTGTGGCGCATCCATATATCACATTTTTTGGACCTGCCCTAGAGTAACAGCTTTCTGGCGGGAAGTTGAGACCCTGGTGGGAAGAGTTTTGGGTAGAGATGTCCCCTAGACCTTTTGTCTTATCTGTTAAATTTTTTCCCGTCGGGACTAGATAAATCAGGGACAAAGTTATTATTATTATTATTATTATTAGTGTTATTCTAACAGCCACTAAATCCTTGCTCTCCCTGTTCAGGAAGAGAGTGACAAATCCTACTTTGTCTGACCTTTATACCCAAATGAAGGATATCTACCTTATGGAAACGGATGACCACTGTGTTGCTTAACTGTATGGACAGCTTTAACCAGACTTGGAATTCTTGGATTCTATTTGCTGCAAACTTAAGTTTATGAAGATAGATGAACTCGCAGCCCCACTTTGCCACTTTTGGGATTCTCTAGGGGCTGCTCTGATTATACCTGAACCCAGACAGAAGAATGACTTGTATATATTAAGAACAGGGTACACGGAGGGTGGTGAAAATCTGGTTAGGCTGCAGGACCTGAGCTGGGGCTGTGTCACGGCGATGTCCGATGACGGCCACCATTTTCCTGTGTTCCTGCTTGCTTTGGCAAACTACTCCTCGTGCTCTAGTTTTCAGGACTTTGAGAAAATCGAGATCCGCAACCTTTTTCTTGAAGTCCTGGACACTAGAGCATGAGGAGCATTTTACCAAAGCAAGTAGGAACACCAGAAAATGGCGGCCACCACCGGACATCACTGTGACACAGCCCCAGCTCCAGACCCGCAGTCTTGCCCCAATCCTTCATGGACCCTGCCTCTGGCACCCCTGCTCCACCACCGCAGCCCCACTCTGTAAGTTTATTAAAACAAACAGAAAAAGAAAGAACAACATCCACATTATAAGACGCACCCCAATATTCCCCTCAATTTGAATTGGGGGGGTGCGTTTTATAATCTGAAAAATACGGTAATTGATAAAACTATAGTGAAGCACTTACACATACCTGAGCTATATATATATATATATGTGTGTTTACCGCACATATCTCTCGCTCTCTTTGAGCGCCGAAGATTATTTTTCATATTACTGTAATTATCATTTGTTTTTCTGAGAACTAATTGAATAGTGAGGAGCCAAACTTACCTCTCCTCTTCGTACAGGGCGATCAGTTCTCTCTTCCTCTTCCTCATGGCCATCCTTCCTCTTCTTCCTGGAAAGTAATATACAGAACAGGTAAAACCCAAATATGCAATACATGACTCTTTCTAAAAGGATCCTTCAGAGAGAAATGCTTCCAACCTAATGTGTCACTCTAGACATAACTAGAACAGCCTATATTTCCCATATTACATGTATGGTCGGACTGCACCTCACCGGTATATATTGGATTGGGTCATGTCTTACATTACCAGACAGTAGTGTCGCTGCTTTTGGAAAACAAATATGGAAAAGCCTTTAACCAGTCATATAAGTTACATTGTTGCTATCTAACTAACTAAGCTTGATGATCCCCCATATAAATATCTGTATACTGTATTTTTTTGTATTATGAGACGCAGTTTTGTTCCCCAAAATTTGGGGGGAAAGTGGGGGGTGCGTTTTGTAATCCAAATCTACAGTTTCTGTACTTTAGGGGGGGGCTCTGGAGTGGTGTCCGGAGGCTGGCTGCGGGCTGCAGAGGCAGCCCTGGTCACGTGCCCCCGCTCATTAAACTCATATAATATGCACTGCATCCCGCTGTCCACCTCTCAGTGCTGAAACCTTGCTGAGAGATGGACGGGAGGGGAGGCGCATATTATATGAGTTTCTGTCACCCCCTATTGTGCACTCACACCCTCCATTCTGGATATGCCCCCCGTCACTCTATATGCCCCCATGCTGGCGCACAAAGTACAATAATAAAAGCTGTATAACTTACTCTCCGCCGATCCCTGCCTGAGTTTGCCACCTTCTTTCTGTCTCTGTGCTGATTGGTATCCGATCATGTGACCGAGGCCCACAGACGTGACGTCATCGCTGTGGGCCCCACCCAGTCACATGATTGGATGCCGGGCAGAGAGAGAGGAAGAAGGTGGCGAACTGCAGGCAGGGAGCGGCGGAGGGTAAGTTATACAGCTTTTATAATTTTACTGTGTGCGCCAGCATGGGGCATATAGAGTGACGGGGGGCATATCCAGAATGGAGGGGGTGAGTGCAGGACGAGAGGGCCATGTCCAGGATGGGTGGCTATGTTACGCCATTGTGGGCTATGTACCGGCATTGTGGGCTATGTACCGCGACTGTGGGCTGTGTACCATCATTGAGAACTATGTACCATCACTGTGGGCTATGTACCGCCACTGTGAGCTATGTACCGTCACTGCGGGCTATGTACCGTCACTGCGGGCTATGTACCGTCACTGCGGGCTATGTACCGTCACTGCGGCTATGTACGTCCCTGCGGCTATGTACCGTCCCTGCGGGCTATGTACGTCCCTGCGGGCTATGTGTCCACTGCGACTATGTCATCACAAGAGGCTATGTACCATCACTGGGAGCTATGTACCATCCTTGGGGGCATATCCATGATGGGGGCTATATACCATCACTGGGGGCCATATCCAGGATGGGGGACTATGTACAGTCACTAGGGGCTCTGTACCATCACTGGGGGCCATATCCAGAATGGAGGGGGTGAGTGCAGGACGAGAGGGCCATGTCCAGGATGGGTGGTATGTACCATCACTGGGGGCTATGTACAGTCACTGGGAGCGATGTACCATCACAGGGGACTATCTACCAACACTGGGAGCTATGTACAATCACTGGGGGCCATATCCAGGATTGGGGGTATGTACCATCACTGGGGGCCATATCCAGCATTAGGACTATGTACCATCACTGGGGTTGTGTATCATTACTGGGGGCCAAATGATCCAGCATGAGAGGGCCTTGTACAGGATGGGGGGATATTATATATAAGGATAAGGGACATATATACTGATTGTAAGACGGACACTGGCATTATAAGATGAACCCCATTTAACATTAAAACTTATATTTTTTTCTCTTTTTCCTTCACCAAATTTGGGGATGTGTTTTATAATCCGGATCATCTTATAAAGTGAAAAATATGCTACATCCTGACCCTCCTTGTGTAGTAACTGATGATCCATTACAATACACTTCACAGTTTCATCTGTATGTGTGATATCTGTATCTTGCAGATTTTAAAATGTAGCGGTTATAAAACGCACCCCAAATTTGGAGGAAGTAAATAGAAAAAAATTAATTGTTAATGTTAAAAAAGGAGTCACATTTTATAAGATCTGAGAGAGCAGAGAGCTCGATCTGTGCCTGCCCTGCCTCCACTGTATGGACTTTAATTAAATGGCTTCAGAGGAGGCGCATGCGCAGATGGAGATTTTGGCAGTAATACACATATTTAAATCCCTTCAAAGGGCAAATTCATAACTAATTATCAAATTACATAAATCAAGCTATACAATAGTTTTATCCATGGTGCAATGACATATGGTGCAGCAATAAGTCATAACGTACTCTATGCAATAGTTAAGATTATGAAGGTGCTTGAGCCTATCGTGTAGTTAATCCTTATAAAGGTTAGGACAGGTCACCACAGTTGGGATGATAATAGTGTGACCAAAGTACAAGAATTCAGTTCTGAATAAAACAATATGTAAAAATTGGTTCTGAAAAAACCTGACACGTTTCTTCTGTAATGAATAATTTTTACAGGTTCATCAGGGTCTATTGGATCTTTCAGTCTTTTTATAGAGCCACAAACTACTCCACAATATCATTTTTTCAGTGTTTGTTCTGCCAAGAAGAAGCCATTACTCCAAAAGGAATATATTAAAACCAAATTACCTTTTGCTAATGCACACAGGATCAAAGACCTACATTTTTGGAGACATTCTGTGGTCTGACTAAACTGAAATTGAATTGTTTGGCCATAATGACCATCGTTATATTTGGGCGAAAAAGTGAGAAGTTTGGAAACCTAAGAACACCATACCAACTGTGAAACATGGGGGTGGCAGCATCATATTGTGGGGTTGTTTTGCTGCAGGACGGACTGGTGAACGTCACAAAATAGATGGCATCATGAGTAAAGAGGATTATGTGGCAATACTGAAGCAACATCTAAAGACATCAGCCAGTAAGTTAAAGCTTGGGCAGAAATAGGTCTTCCGAATGGACAATGACCTGAAGCATACTGCCAAACTGGTTACAAAGTGGCATAAGTATAACAAAGTCAATGTTTTGAAGCGGCCCTCACAAAGCCCTGATCTCAGTCCTAATCAAAATTTATGGGCAAAGCTGAAAATGCTGCGAGCTACAGACATGCTCAGTTACACCAGTTCTGTCAGGAGGAATGGGTCCAAATTCCTATGAACTATTTTGTGGAAGGATATCAAAAACGTTTCACCCAAGTCATATGGTTTAAGGGCAATGGTACCAAATACTAATGAAATGTATGTAAACTTGAGACTTTGCAGAAAGTAATAAGAATGCCTTAATACATTCTCTCATTATTCTGGCATTTGACAAATATTAATAATTATAGTAAACCTAATGGACCTAAAACAGTAAAGGTTTATTCTGATTTCATGTCAGATAGTGAGGAAGAAAAGTATATGTGTCTTTTTATATAGTGTATGTAAACATCTGGTTTAAACTATATAGAACTAACTGTCAGTATCTGAGATGAGACATATTTGCAGTTTTCGCTATCACATAGTGACACTCACCTCTGTAGAGCCGCTGGCAGAGCACTGTCTCTCGATCCACAGGTAGTGCGCTGTCTCTTGATCCTCAGGTGGCGCGGTCTCTTGATCCTCAGGTGGCGCGGTCTCTTGATCCTCAGGTGGCGCGGTCTCTTGATCCTCAGGTGGCGCGGTCTCTTGATCCTCAGGTGGCGCGGTCTCTTGATCCTCAGGTGGCGCGGTGTCTTGATCCTCCGGTGGCGCGCTGTTTCTAGATCCTCTGGTGGAGAGTGGTGTGCCTCAATCCACGTGAAGTGGAGAGGGGTGTTCCTCAATCCACGCTAGGTGGAGAGGGTTGTTCCTCAATCCACGTGAAGTGGAGAGGGGTGTTCCCCAATCGGGGAGGTGGAGAGGGGTGTTCCCCAATCCCCGCGAGGTGGAGAGTGGTGTGCCTCAATCCACGTGTAATATGGGGAATAATCCGAGAATAATCCGAGAATAATCCAAGAATAAGTCAAGAATAAAGTGTCGCTTTTGAGAGCAAAAGGAGCCGGTCTTAACTCTTAACAGAGCAATCACTGACTGGCACCAACTGTCATTTTTTCTGTCTCTTTATGTTCAATCCTGCGATGTGATTGGTTGACAGTTGTGCGCATGCCATGATGATGCAATCGGCAGTTTATATGAGAGACAGACAGTGCACTCTAATAATATTATAAGGGAGATACAATATATTACTTTTATAACTATCTTTAGAGTAGGCATCCTTATTCCTTGTTTTGTCATTTGGGCAAGCTGCGGTGATCTCACAACCATAATGTGACCGCTGCAGCCAATCACTGAATGACATCAGTCACATTTATCATAAATGATACAGAAATTTACATGTAGACAGAGATTAGCAGTTCAGCAACTTCCAGCATTTCACTTTATAATCATGTATTACAAGTTTATCCATAAACAAGATCAGCCACCTTGTAAGGTGATTGCCTTGTCAGCGCTCAACAATATATCAATCAAAGAGAAGAGAGAATAGCTAGTTTTGATAAAGTGCTTTTTTTATTAGTATTATTATTATTATTATTTTTTATTATTTAATAATCTGGATAAGGGGATGAGGGACGAATACAGTGGGTCAAGGACCCAGAACACATGGGTACATTGTGGAAATTACAAGGTCATACAAAACTCACAATAAAAATTCAAAGTCATGGGGGAGAAAATTCTGCTTCCAGTATATATATATATATATATATATATATATATATATATATATATATATATACACAATGCTCAGTTGATTGTAACTATTGCACCATTTTAACACCACCAATTCCACTATTTAAACAGTCTAAATACAAAATTTCTCTCGGAAGTTCAATTTTAAAGAACAGACGGCACTCACCGGTGTGATTTTCGTGCGTTTATTTCAGACGGCACATTGCTTGATGCAGGGAGGGGAGGGAGTGCAGAGGAGACGACGGCACCGTTTCGCGGGGTGGACCCGTGGAAGCGCATTGTAAGCGCGAAACGGTGCCGTCGTCTCCTCTGCACTCCCTCCCCTCCCTGCATCAAGCAATGTGCCGTCTGAAATAAACGCACGAAAATCACACCGGTGAGTGCCGTCTGTTCTTTAAAATTGAACTTTCATGTTGTGCTGATTGGCAGGCACCGCCGTGTGTCTGGTCTGTTATCTCCACTGTCTGCTGCCGCTCCCGGGAGCTGTTACGCTCCGGTGCCCTGTTCCTACTGTCTACATTTACAAACTTTCTCTGTCTCATAGTACAAAACGGCATATACCATATATACAATATTAATCGGGTGACCCACCAGGACTATACCTCTATCAAATATCACAGTAATGTACAATATTGGTTGATGACCTTAGAATTAAGTATCACCGCTGCTATCATAAGGTGCATTCTCTAGTGCAATGTTTATCTAGGAGGACTACTGTGCCCAGCAGCCATCACTGGAATGGAGCATTGAACATAAGGCTGTAACTAACAGGCAGCTGAAAATACCCCCATATTTACCAGTACCGCAATGTTTCAGGGCCCAGGTGGAGGGAGACAAGTCAGGGCTGCCGACCCCGACGCCGTTTTGTGGCTAGGGCTGGGAGGGCTGTGGAGTCGGTAAGCCAAAAAGTCAACTCTGACTGTGACTCTGCAAACCAGACTCCACCAAATAGGACACCGACTCCGACTCCACAACTATGGCTGTGAAGTCAGTAAGCCAAACATCCGGCTCCTCAATTTCCTGGAATCTGACTCCACCCAAAATAGACTCTGACTCCATGACTCCGACTCCACAGCCTGATAGTCAGTATATTATATAATATTAAAATGATTTTTTTTCACACCAGGTTCACAAAGAATCTGTGTCCTGATAAAATCAACCTTAGCTTCCTGAAAGGAGAAGGTCAGTTGACTAACTTGGAACTTGATGAAGATGTTCTCCAGAACATGTTGGATTTACCAACCTGGCTCGCCATCAATAAAGTGTTCTGCAACAAAGCTGCTATTCGGGTAAGTTCATTTTTGATGGCTCCTAACAAATCCATCTGATTAGGCTGCACCAACTCTTGACCACCTACTATTTTCATTTATTAAACAACATATGTTCGGGTTTTGGGTTAAGGGTTTGGTGAGTAGAATGTTGTTGAGTAGCAATATTGAGAATTTTGAAGGATGGGTTTGGATTAGTGATGAGCTAGCACTACAATGCTCAAGTGCTCAGTATTCAAAATGAACAGGTCCGATGCTCATTCTGGCACGACTCGGGTACCGAGTATAATGGATGTCAATGTGAAAGATGCTTGAGTTTCCCATCGACTTCCATTATACTTGATACTTGGGTTGAACTTGTTCGAGCTTCCAACCTGCTCGTTTCAAGTTTGCTGCTGTAGTAGAGGACTAAGGGGCCTGTGTTTATCCATGAGGACCTTACAGTAGGACACAATCTGATCCCACCTTTTTGGTTTTCAGTTGTGACCTCTGCACGCTCATAAATTAATGACAAATGTTGACGATCCGGCGATATCTACAGGTTCAGCGATAGTCCAATGTCCATGACGTTGTTGCCCAACGTTTCGTCGGAGATGTCCATCGGGTATTTGCGATTGCGGATTGTTTTACCTTATCGTCTTTATTTTTGGCGGTGAATCACCTATTAATACGAGATTACTAATATCTTGCATTTACTTGTTTTGCGGATACCACGGACAAAGCTGAAGACTCGCCCAATTACTCTGGTTTGTTTTTTCATCTATAATTTCAGAATGATGATTCCTGTGAAATGCTAAAAATATATTCCTTATGCTTAAAGGAATCAACCTACCAGGATATTAACATATAAATTAAAGATGGTGCCATACAGATGCTGAATGCAATTATACCTTTAGTTGATAGATTGCAGTGAAAAGAATATGAGTGGCATTGGCGCATGTGCAGATTGATTTTGTGTCTTCATCTGAGCATGCGCCGATGCCGCTCATGGTCGTCTCCACAGTGTCTGAAGACCTGACCCACATAGTCCCACTCCTGCTGTACTAATTTCTGCAACTTTCATAAAACTATTTACTGCAATCAAATATACAATCTGGAAACTGGCGGTGTGATTTCATTCACCCTTCTAGCACTGTATGGCACCTTCCTTTATTTCATATGGGAAAATTCTAATGTTTGGTTCTCTTTTACTTTAGCTGATGTTATGGGGACTGTATCATTAACACCTTAGTGACGGCCCACTGCATATATACGTTGTCAAAACAGGGTCCTTATTCTGTTAGGACGTGAAAATAAGTCACAACAGAATAAGCCCTGGTTTGACGCCCCTGGAGCTAAAATCTCCGGGGTTTCAGCTACCAGGGGTAGCTGAGAACCTACAGATTAAGAATTAGCTGGTGTTTTACCGGCACCTGTAATGTGATGACCGGTAAGCACCGTTTACCGAGCATCACATTACACAAAGTGAAAGTGCCGGTAAAAATGCTTTCACTTTGATCCGACATAAAAACACATGTCGGAACAAAGTGAAAGCATTAACCCCCTAGCCCACCAAGACCCCCAGTACTGGGGATCAGCCCCCCCACCCCTCTACCCCCTAACCATCTAAAAATGGAGGCGGCCGGGCGCCAAACCCGCCGCCTCCGCTTCATCTCTATGCGATCTGTCAGATCGCATAGAGATGCCGCCATTCCTGGGGGGCCACTGGTCCCCTCAGTGGCCCCCCATTGTCATCCCCCCACACCCCTAATCTCCCCCTCCTCCTCTCCCCAGCTCCCCCTGCTGCGCACCCCCTCCTCTTTGCTGCGCTCCCCCTCCAGTCATCAACCCCCCCATCCCCCATCCTTCCCCAGGTCTTCCCCTGCCTGGCCTCGACCCCCTTCCCAACCCCCCCTCCGGTCCGCAGCCCCCCCACTCTGCTCCGGTCCCCTGGGCCCCCTTCCCTGCTCTCTCATACTTACCCGTCCTGCAGCGTCACCGGCCGTCTTCTCTCTGCCTTTGTCCCGGGCTGCTGCTCTGCGTTCGACCAGAACAGAGGCAGAGTTAACCCCTGAACGACCACACAGGGGTCTTCTGCAGTTAACCCCCTGTGTGGTCACAAGGGGTTAACTGCAGATCATCATCCTGTGTGGTCACAAGGGGTTACTGCATCTGCAGTTAACCTCCTTGTGACCACACAGGGATGATGACCTGCAGTTAACCCCTTGTGTAATCAGAAGGGGTTAACTGCAGGTCATCATCCCTGTGTGGTCACAAGGGGTTACTGCTGATCCAGTAACCCCTTGTGACCACACAGGGATGATGACCTGCAGTTAACCCCTTGTGACCACACAAGGGGTTAACTGCAAGTCATCATCCCTGTGTGGTCACAAGGGGTTAACTGCACATCCGGTAACCCCTTGTGACCACACAGGGATGATGATCTGCAGTTAACCCTTGTGACCACACAGGGGGTTAACCTCAGATCATCATCTGAATGAGAATTGTCGCGGGACCTTCCCAATGGACTACGTCGGACCTTCCCAATGGACTACGTCGGACCTTCCCACTGGACTACGTCGGAGCATCCCACTGGACTTCGTCGGGTCACCGTAATAAAGATGGGGTCTAAATATGTGTTTGTGTTTTTTTTCCAATAAAAATATTTTTCTCTGTGTTGTGTTTTCTTTACAATCTACTAGAGATTCCTAATGGTCCGGTCTAATATTGGCCAGACGTTATAAATCTCGGGCTTGTGCCAGCTGCCAAAAAGCTGGCATTAACCCCTTATTACCCAGTCTGCCACCGCTACACGGCAGCTGGAAGAGCTGGATACAGCGCCAGAAAATGGCGCTTCTATGAATGCGCCATTTTCTGGGGCGGCTGCGGGCTGCAATTCGCAGCAGGGGGGGGGGCCAGAAAGCTTGGGCCTCCCTGCGCTGAGGATTCCAGGCCCCAGCTGCCTAGTTGTACCTGGCTGGCCCAAAAATATGGCGAAGCCCACGCCATTTTTAAAAAAAATTATTTTATGAAATAATTTTTAAAAAAAAAGGGGCTTCCCTATATTTATGGTTTCCAGCCAGGTAAAACTAGGCAGAAGGGGTTGGTGGCAGCCCGTAGCTGCCTGCTGTACCTGGCTGGACCAAAAATATGGCGAAGCCCCACATCATTTTTTTTTTAATTTAATAAAGAAATACTAAAAAAAATGCAGGGGAGGACACGACCAGGACACGGTTCTCCGTATCTTGTGCACATGCTCTAAAAGTGAGAAATTGTGTGAAAAAAAGAAAATGTTCAATATGACATTATCAAATTCTGTGAAGTAGCTGTAGGTTCCAAATGCTCACTATACCCTAGATATAATCCTTGAGGTGTCTAGTTTCCAAAATGGGGTGACTTGTGCGGGAGCTCCAATGTTTAGGCACATAGGGGCTCCCCATATGCGACATGGTGTCCGCTAACTATTGGAGCTAATTTTCCATTCCAATTGTTAGCGGACACTATGCCACGTATGGAGAGCCCCTGTGTGCCTAAACATTGGAGCTCCCCCACAAGTGACCCCATTTTGGAAACTAGACCCCCCAAGGAACTTATCTAGATGCATAGTGAGCACTTTGAACCCTCTGGTGCTTTACAAATTGATCCGTAAAAATGAAAAAGTACTTTTTTTCACAAAAATTTTCTTTTCTCCTCAATTTTTTCATTTTCACATGGGCAACAGGATAAAACACATCCTAAAATTTGTTGGCCAATTTCTCCTGAGTACACCGAGACCTCATATGTAGTCATAAACCACTGTTTGGGCGCACCGCAGGGCTCGAAAGGAGCGCCATTTGACTTTTTGAATGGAAAATTAGCTCCAAAAGTCAAATTGCGCTCCTTCCCTTCTGAGCCCTGCCGTGCGCCCAAACAGTGGTTTATTAAGGAACAATATAGAAATGGTGGTATTTAGAATATGAGCGCTACACAAGGACACTGCACTGATCAGTATTACCTTTAGATCTTTATTGGATATTAACAAATGTGAGTCCTCGCCACAACATGTTTCGACACTAATGCGTCTTCCTCAAGGAGGACTCACATTTGTTAATATCCAATAAAGATCTAAAGGTAATACTGATCAGTGCAGTGTCCTTGTGTAGCGCTCATATTCTAAATACCACCATTTCTGTATTGTTCCTTAATTTATCCTCCCTATTGGGAGTGTGGTGGAAGAGAGCAGCTCTGCACACAAGGACCTGGCTGGTAAAACAGACACGTGATTGATCTCGGGACCCGGAGAAGCGAGTTGGAGCTGGACAATTAGTTTGGAACCAGGAACCGGCGAGTAAAGGTCTCGGATCCCTTCCTCTCCACTGAGCCTACAATCTGGTTGTGCAGAGACGGCACAACCAGTTAAGGTGAGTGAGGAATCAGTGTAACGGAGAATTTAATCTGCCTTTAGTAAACAGTGTGGCGCAACCGAAAAATTTCTGCTTTATACAAACAGTGGTTTATGACCACATATGAGGTATCGGTGTGCTCAGGAAAAATTGCCCAACAAATTTTAGGATGCATTTTATCCTGTTGCCCATGTGAAAGTGAAAAAATTGAGGCTAAAAGAACATTTTTGTTGGAAAAATTAAATTGTCCATTTTTTGTTTCCACTTTGCTTTAGTTGCTGTGAAGCACCTGAAGGGTTAATCATTTTCTTGAATGTAGTTTTGAGTAGCTTGAGGGGTGCAGTTTTCGGAATGGTGTAACTTGTGGGTGTTTTCTGTCATGTACACCCCTCAAACGGACTTCAAATGTGATGTGGTCACTAAAAAAAGGTTATGTAAATTTTGCTGGAAAAATGAAAAATTGCTGATGAACTTTGACCCCTTATAACGTCCTAACCAAAATTTTATTTTTCCAAAATTGTGCTGATGTAAAGTAGACATGTGGGAAATGTTATTTATTAACTATTTTGTGCCACATAACGCTCCGGTTCAACAGAATAAAAATTACAAATTTGAAAATTGTCAAATTTTCAAACTTTTTGCCAATTTTTTTATATTTTCACAAATAAACACAAAAATTATTGACCTAAATTTACCACTAACATGAAGCCCAATATGTCACGAAATAACAATCTCAGAATCGCTAGGATCCGTTGAAGTGTTCTAGAGATATAACCTCATAAAGGGAGAGTGGTCAGAATTACAAAAAACGGTCTGATCATTGAGGTGGAAATTGGCTCCGTCACTAAGGGGTTAAAGGGACTCTTTATAAGAGTCCTCCAGCGATCAGCAGATCATGACTACTTTGCTGGCAACCCCAGCAATAAATAGTAACATGTACAGCAGGGATCCCCAACCTTTCTTACTTTAAGAGCCACATCCAACTCTGAAGAAATGGTCTGGAGTCACATGCTATTAGAAGAAAACTACAAGACCCTTTATAACTATTTTAATTCCCTTGGTGCCCCCTTTATAAATAAACCTACTCTGTGTCCCCTATTATGACCTATAGTGATCCATGTGCCCCTTTATAAAGCACTCACTGATCTCACTGGATCACTGGAGGGATATCTGGCTAGTCCCGTGTTTGAGACTCTTAATCGAGGCTCCATTGACTCCATTTGCCCCTTTATAAAGTTCGGTATTTATGCCCTGATTTCGCAATTACGAAGTTGTAATTTTTTCTTTTTTAAAAAAGTATGTGTATGATTCCCCGGAGTGACCCTTTATAATAATGGCCTGAATGCTGCTTATGAAGTAATAACGACCCTTCATTATCCCCTTGGAAAGTAATAATTCACCTTAACAAGTGTATAAAGAGGACCACTCACCAGTCTGAGCATGTTAAATTAACCACATAATGGAATGAGGGTGGCAGAGATGAGTAAAACATAGTTTTATTTTTCAATTTAGGTTGGGTTCACATTGCGGCGTCATCCGGTCCGGGGCTGTCAGGGTGTCAGGATACATCCGGTGAGATAGCAGCCGGATGGCAGATAACTGCCGCCCGGCTCCATCCAGCTCCGTTCAGCCCGATAGTCTCCTATGGAGCAAAACTCCGGTCCAGGCTGTCATCCCCTGACAACCAGAAAAATATCTGGCTATTACCCTTGGACTTTACATTAACTATAATCTAAACTTTACAAGATAAAATCTCTACAATGCAGAGGAGACATTAAATAATACAAACATTTTGCTCAACTCAGCAGCCACTATTCCATGATTTGGCCAGTTTAACATGCTCAAACTGGTAAAAGGCCTCTTTAATGCCCAGAGTGCCCAGTATAAAGTAATCATGCCCCATGAGTGCCCCTCAATATATGATCATGTCTCAAGTGGACGCCAGTTATGCAGACAGCCTCAGGGGTGACCCCTCCTATATAGAATGGAGGACCCCCTTTAATTGAAGCTAGTGATCAGTTGATCTCCACCAATTTGGATTGCGTGGGAAGTCACATCTATTACATGTTCAGTGGGCAAATCAGAGAAATGTACCTTTTGGGGGGAGGCCATTGGATTCAATGACCATTCATGTAATGCAGCAAAATGTTCCAGGTCTGCTAAAAATGGAAGACGTTCCAAGTAGTGGATCCAATTAGGACAGTGGTTATCGCGGCAGTGGGGGGGGGGTTCAATTTTTCTTTAACCAGAATGGAAATATGTTGACTTTCTAATAGCTGATAGATTGGGTACTAATTTTGCCTTTTCTTATTATCAGTAATGGTAAGTGAACCTTAGTTAACTTGATTACTTTGCAAATAATGTAAGGGGTACTTCACACACTTGCAACATCACTAGCGATGTCGTTGAAACGTCAGAGGTTTTGTGTCGTAACAGCGACCTCTCCAGCGATGTCACAGCGTGTGACACGTAGCAGCGATCAGGCCCCTGCTGTGAGGTCGCTGATCGCTGCACGTCATTCGGTACGATTTTTTGGTCCCACTAGTCAGCACGCATCGCTGCGTGTGACAGCGAGACACCTATGATCAGTGACCTCACAGACTGGTAACCATGATAAACACCGGGTAAGTAAGCAGTGCGTGCTGCCTAGATACCTAATGTTTACCCTGGTTACTAGCGTCCTCCCGCTTACAGGCTGCGCTAAGCAGGAGGACGCTGGTAACCATCATAAACAGCGGGTATCTAGGCAGCGCGTGCTGCTTAGTTACCCGATGTTTACCCTGGTTAACAGCGTCCTCTAGCTTAGCCAAGCCTGTAAGCTGGAGGACGGTAGTGACCAGAGTAAACAGAGGGTAACTAAGCTGCGCGCTCGGCTTAGTTCCCCGATGTTTACCTTGGTTACCAGCGATGTTGCTGCTGGTTGGTCGCAAAGAGACTTTCCAGCGATTCCGTCTAGGTCGGATCGCTGGTGGGATCGCTGGAAAGTCTCAGTGTGTAAAGGGGCCTTAAGAGTTCAGTAGAAGTAATTATTCCCTGATTCTTATCTGTTGCTGTCACTGTAATTACTGTCCATATTTATGAGCAAATCAATCATCAAGACTTTATTGTAGTTATTTCTTTAGTCCCTAGATAAAGTAATAATGGAGATGAGCACATGTGAGGAGCCCGGGCGTGCAGCGTACCCTCGCCCCTGGTGACTGCTTCTGGACAGAGGTGAGACCTCTGAGAAATGTCTGCTTTTATATTGTGCAAGTGTTTATATTGTATTGTATATTGACTAAGTAGTTCTTGGAATATACTAAAGTAGTGCATATATGACAATCCTTGATAAATATTATTATTATTATTAATAATAAGTATTTATATAGCGCTATTAGGATACATGGCGCTTTACAATTTAGAGGGTAGACATAGACAAGTGGTCGAAGACGACGACCACAAACGGCGACAAACGATGACAGATCACAAGTAGTAATACGGGTACAATAGGGCCGGGAATCCTGTCCGCGAGGGCTCAAATATATACTTATATTACCGGTACATAAAAAGAATATCTACTTTTTAGGCTCAAAATTCTGTGTTGATCAATATTTGCAATATACTTCTTTTTTTTTTTTTTTTTTAGAGATTTGCCTGCACAGACGTAGATGAGTGGTATATTTCTGATTGCTGAGAACCACCACTAGAGGGAGCTGTCTGCATACAGCAGTGTGATTGAGCTCATTGTATAAACAGTATGCACTGCTACAATGATCACAGATTGGGGCTGCAAGCCTCAAGACCAGTGGTGTAACTTCAAACTCATGGGCCCTGATGAAAAAGCTCTGACAGGACCCCCAATTATTGCAAGTCTTTAATAGTATTGGTTATCTGATATAAGCCAGAGGGACTTTTGGGGGCCCTGCTAAGGCTCTAGGGCCAGGGTGCGATCCCAACCTCTGCACCTTTTGTAGTTACGCCCAGCTCAAGACCCATATCACCTCCCCCCATAAAACTGTGTGATGGCTCATCTGATAACACAAATAATTGTCTTCCAGACTGTAATAATTCAGGCTTTGTAACCCACAATAATAGTGCCTTTTTTTGTGCCTCCACTTGGTAAATTTGCTCCTTTTTTGATTCCTACACAGGGTCTTGCTTTATGCCCCCCATTCGATGATTTTACCCCTTTGTAATGCCCACATAGAGTCCTGGCTTATGCGCCCATTAACCTCTTTTAAGTCCTTGTTGTACCCCAGCCCAGTTATTTTGCCCCTTTTGCGTCACACATAGTTATAATACCCTGTATATTCTCTACTAATAATTTTATGCTCCCACAAAGTAATGGCGCATCCTTTTGGACCCCTACAAGGTACATTTTGCCCTTTCTTCCCATCTCAAATAAATAATGCTTTGCCCTATCTCCATCCTTTGGAACTCAAATAATGTGACTACAACAATTTAATCGTTCTTTCATTGTTTCTCCCAAAAATAAATGTCCCTTATCTCCACCCAAAAAGTAATGGTGCCCACACAAACTGTGGTTTTGGACGCCCCACAATGTATTAGTATTCCCTATGCCTCCCCACAATTTAATGTGCCCTCTCAAAGTAATAGTGCCTTCACTTAATGCTAATTCTTGCTTTGTTCCCCCAAAATAATAAACACTTGGGTTTGGCACAGAAAGTAAGTTGACCTCACTGCACAGTGCCGCCGGCATTGACCTGTCACAGCCCTGGCTTTTTGGCGTGAAGTAACTAACTAGAGAGAATTGTCTCTTTAGAGAAGAAGAGGATTTGAACTCCAGTTCCACCTATTGGAAGTAGCAATGCTAAAAGTCAAATATCGACCCTTTAACAAGCCAGAAACTCAATTTGCAGACACGGTGTTTCACGATATTGGTCCACGTCATTGCAAAGTAAAAGATTCATAGACTGTGAGTCCCTGCCCCTCCTGTACCTGTACCCCTAATCACCTAGATTTAGTGCACTTGTTCTTGTCTCCCTTATCGTCATGTAAAGCGCCATGGAACCTAATGGCGCTCTATAAATAAATAATAATATAATAATCTGGTTTGGTTAGGTGAGAGGCAAAGACTGGGATGTAAGGGATAAGATTTCTCCTTATTGAGAGTAAAATACCAGGTCTGGCATGTCAGTATGAGGAGACTTGAACGGCTTAGTCATATGACAAGGCTCATTAAAGGGTCAATATTGACTTTTAGGATTGCTATTTCCAATAAGTGGCGCTAGAGTTCATGTCCTTTTCCTCTATGAAAAGGCAATTTGTATGTTTCCCAGAGAAGCAATGCAGCATTTAAAGAGGTTATCCGGTCTAAATTGATAATTCTGCAGTCGCTCTATGTGACTGCACACTTACTGTATATACGTGAGTATAAGCCGACCCAAGTCTGAGCCAAGGCCCCTAATTTTACCCCCAAAACTGGGAAAACTTATTGACTCCAGTATAAGCCTAGGGTTGGAAATGCAGCAGGCCCCATCCTGGTATATAGCCCCTCATCACTGGTATATAGTGCCCCATCACTGGTATATAGCTCCTCATTACTGTCTATAGACCAATCACAGTATATAGCCCCATCACTGGTATATGGCCCCCACCGGTGGTATATACCTCCTCATTACTGTATATAGCCCCATCACAGTATATAGCCCCCATCACTAGTATATGACCCCATCACTGGTATATAACTCCTCATTACTGTATATAGCCCCATCACAGTATATAGCCCCCATCACTAGTATATAGCCCCCATCACTTGTATATAGCTCCTCATTAATGTATATAGCCTCATCACAGTATATAGCCCCCATGAATAGTATATAGCCCCCATCACTGGTATATAGCTCCTCGTTACTGTATATAGCCCCATCACAGTATATAGCCCCCGTCACTAGTATATGGCCCCCATCACTGGTATATAGCTCCTGTTACTTATATAGCCCTATCACAGTATATAGTCCCCATCACTGGTATATGGCTCCTATCACTGGTATATAGCTCCTCATTACTGTATATAGCCCCATCACAGTATATAACCCCCATCACTGGTATATGGCCTCCATCACAGGTGAAAATCTCGGCTTATGCTTGAGTATATATGGTAACAGTGTCCGCACTGATCATTTCGAGGATTCCCTGGTCTCTAAGACGAGAATGAACAGCAATTGTGCAGTATGCATGTTCCCAGTCACTCGGCCAGATTCCCTGACTAGTGAACGTGGCCTTGCTCCATACAAGTGTATGGAGCAAAGCCGTGCCCACTATACTTCCACGCCTAATAGTCAGACACACCTGCTCTATACACTTGTATTGAGCGAGGCCATGCCCACTAGTTGTGTTGTGCCAGGAACATGCATACCGCATAACTGCTAATCCTTGCAGCGCTCAGTGCTGGGAGGATTGATAAGTCTGCAGTCACATAGCATGACTGCAGCCTTTTCGTTTTAACTTGGACAACCCCTTTGAGTCTCCTCACACTCGCATATTACTCTCCACAAGGAGAAACCTTACCCCTTAGATCCCAGTACTGGAGTGAATGTTGGGGCAGGGCGTGGACAGCTCCTTGCTTTGCCATACTATTGAGCTACTGCACATTATTATTATTTATTACTGCAGGGCCATTTATTCCATGGTGCTTTACATATGAAAAGGGGCATAAATAGACAAGTACAATAATCATGAACAATACAAGGCACAAACAAGTACAGAAAGAGAGAGGACCCTGCTCGCGAGGGCTCACAGTCTACAAGAGATGGGTGAGGATACAGTAGATGAGGAGAGAGGACCCTGCCTGCGAGGGCTCACAGTCTACAAGGATGGGTGAGGATACAGTAGTTGAGTAGAGAGAACCCTGCCCACAAGGGCTCACAGTCTACAAGAGATGGGTAAGGATACAGTAGATGAGGAGAGAGACCCTGACTGCGAGGGCTCACAGTCTACAAGGGATGGGTGAGGATACAGTAGGTGAGGGGAGAGGACCCTGCCTATGAGGGCTCACAGTCTACAAGCGATGGGTGAGGATAAAGTAGGTGAGGAGAGAGGACCCGCCCACGAGGGCTCACAGTCTACAATGGATGGGTGAGGATACAGTAGGTGAGGAGAGGACCCTGCCTCCACGGGTTCACAGTCTACAAGAGATGTGTGAGGATACACTAGGTGAGGAGAGAGGACCTTGCCCACGAGGGCTCACTGTCTACAGAGGGATGGATGAGGATACAGTAAGTGAGGAGAGGGCCCTGCCTGCAAGGATTCACAGTCTACAAGGCATGTGTGAGGATACAGTAGGTGAGGAGAGAGGACCTTGCCCATGAGGGCTCACAGTCTACAAGGGATGGGCAAGGATACAGTAAGTGAGGAGAGGACCTGTCTGCGAGGGCTCACAGTCTACAAGGGATGGGCGAGGATACAGTAGTTGAGGGTATAGCTGGTTGTGCGGCGGTTTAGTGGACTGAGGTCACTGCAGGTTGTACATTCAGAGGATTTAGATCCAGCTGGTTGTACTGTTTGGAAAGGGATTGTGGGCATCAGGCCAAAAATGTAGAGCGGGTACTCCGGTGCTGGAGACATCACTGTGTTTTACCGTTTTACCGTAAAAATAGTTACACTTTTTCCATGCAGAACTATAATTTCAACCACAAATGTAGAACATGAGCTGGATGTGCTTTAGATTTAGATTATTGGGGGTTATGCGTTTCGGACTAAGACTGACTCTGAGAATTGGAGTCTTGTGTTTCCTTTTTGTGGAGGACAGTTGGTTAGACGTGGATCAGCACTGCCCATCTTACTCTATGGGATCCAGCGGGTGCTAGTAGCAGGAGTTTGAGCCGCTCCTCGTCCTCTGTAGAATGTGAAGTATCCACTCTATTTCACGCAGACTTTCTCCGGTTCAAAACAAACGTGACTGCGTGTACTTAGGATACGCATACTTTCACCGGCAATTCAGTGTAATAAAGAGTTACTGCTGCAAATATGGCGTAAAGGAAGAGGCCGAGTCTTCAAAAGTGTCCTGCCCACACAATAACGGAGCTTGAGGACAAGGACCGATCCCAACCTCCTTATATCTAAGCCTCCAACATTAAGGCCAACTCCAATAACCCATTATATACTAAAAATCAAGCTTCACTGCTGAAATCTCCCAGAATTCCCTGCTGACTCAGTGCAAATTACCTGGGCCGTCCGACACTGTACAGTTAAATTGTCAGTAAATCTTAGGAGTTTGGCTAGGTTAGAGGTCAACATCAGGTCAAGCAGAATTGTGAATACAGCTCAAGGGATGCATTTACAAAATTACTAAACTTTCAGAATATGTTCTATCTATGAACACCCAGCATAATCCTGCTGCCAAATATTATGTACCATAGTTCAATGCTGCCAAAATAGCTCTGACCCTCAAGATGGCCTCCACAAGAGCTGTCAAGGTATCCTGGGGTATTTGGCAGCTAGACGTTGCCACCAGACTCTAACCCAGTGTCCACCTTTTGCACGGACGGTCATGCAGCCATTTGTCGCGGCCCGGTGGGGGCTTTGGCGATGTAGGGCGGCATAGATAAGGGGTGTAGTTTAGGCACTCTGCTTCCTCCAAGATGGTTACGTATTATTCAGGGAGTTTTATTTTCATCCTTGCACCCCAGTGGTATCACTTATTCCTTGCACCCCATACCTATCCCATCATATCCTCTGCAACCTACCATCTCCTTCGCCCCAGTATCCTCTCTCAGCCACATCTCTGTTCAGCCATATCTTCTCCCAGCCCCATTCTTTACAGCCCAGTATCTCTTTCAGCCACCAATCTTGCGCCCATATCCTCTCACCCACATCCTTTCCAAGCCGTATCCTCTTCAGCCCAGTATCTCTTTCCCAGCCCACATCTCTTCTCCGCCCACCATCCTCTCTCCAGCCCATCTCTGCTCCAGCCCATCCTCCTTTCAGCCAGTATCCTCTAGCACATCCTCTTCTGTCCCCACCATGCACTTAAGCCTTTTCAGCCCACATCAGCAACAATGCAGTCAGCCCCCTGCACTGAATGGTGTCTCGACTGTATGCTAGATGTATGGGAAGCTCTGCCATCACATGCAGAGCGGAATCAGTGGCACAGCCAGTGCAATCAGGCCGCTGCTGCCACGTATTGGCCCAGGCTTCTGCACTGTATGGGAGACCCATACATGTATGATAACAGACAACCTAATTGCTGCACGGCGGGCGGTGACATACCGAGCGGCATCAGCACTAGAGCCCCAAGTCCACATTGTTAGTGGTTGCGGCACGACCCGGCCGTCCGTCGGGACGTGTTGGGGACCTGCTAACTGTGATGTCATGTACATAAAAAGTGGCAAGCGCCACCCGAGACATAGCATGCAGCTGTTTAGACCGCTGTCATCCCCTAATCAGTGACCAGCTACTCTGATGTGCTGTTACCTAAAGGCCATATCATCTCTTTAAGGATTGCCATTTTGGTTAACATCTTCTTCCCCTTGACTGATGTTCTCTTAGTGCCATGTTTGCATGCAGCTGGGTCATGAGGCCTCATTGGGCACTTGATACCATAAACCAGCTTATAGTACACATCATTTCACATATACTGCACTTATACGATAAGTAATTGCAGATTAGTGTCTATAAGAAATAAATAAACGTATTTAACCTTTCGCGCAATTCCTGGTCCAACATTGGTGCCAATAAGTCATCCAAGCTGCAAGTTCATACATTTTGCTAATTAGCCATATCCTGATATGGGAAACTTCTCTAAGACTGGCCATTGTCGTTCTTTAATCATACGACAGTGGCTTATAGAGCAGAGAGGCCAGGGACAACACAAATAAACTGTTAATCCTGTTAGACTGAGTGAAGGCCAGCTTTGTCCTAATGTGTCTTCTTTAAGTGGACACTGAGGAGGCCTTCAATTGGGTAGATTGGAGGTTTATGATGGCTTCCCTGTGCCTGATAAGTCTGGGAGATAGGTTCCTGGGGAAAATTGCGCGTCAGCCAAAGTTAAGGTGAACGGCCTGTTGTCCAAGCCATTTGCCGTTCATAATGGCACTAGACAGGGGTGCTCTCTGTCGCCTCTGTTATATGTCATCACTATGGAACACTTGGCAGAAGCCATTAGGAGAAACCCAAATATACATGGTGTCCTGCGCCCAAACAACCAATATAAGGCCGCACTGTTTGCTGATGATCTCCTTCTCTTTGTCAAATTTAATAGGAAAGTCCAAAAAAAGTGATACAACCATACATTATTTTAGTGAAATATTACAAAAGTTTATTTGAGTAACAGACAACACGACAAAAGCCACAAAATCAATTAACAAAGGTATTATACTCCTCCCTTGAACCAGTCCAAAGAATCAAGATATCATCCAGATACCTGTACCAACGGAACACGTGTCGTTGGTAATCCACTGATTTGTAGACTACAACCTCCTCCCACCACCCCAAAAATATACCTGCATATGAGGGCACACATTGCGCCCCCATTGCAGTACCAGACGTTTGGCGGTAAAAAACGCGATCGAAAACAAAATAATTGCAATTCAGGATAGTGGAGAGAAGATTAAGCAAAAAATGATCGTGTTCCCTGGTACCTGTTGAGTTGGAGTCCAAGAAAAATGAGACCGCTTCAATCCCCAATTCATGCCGTATATTCGTATAGAGTGATTCAACGTCCAAGGTCAACAACAAAGTTTCTCCTGGGACTTCCAGATCTTCCAAATGTGCAATCAAATCTGCTGAATTCCTGATGTAAGATTTCTGCTGGAGGGCTATAGGCTGTAAATAAAACTCTACATAAGAACATGGCCTCTCCCACAGACCACCTATCCCAGCAACTATTGGCCTACCTGGCGGTTGTTTCAAGGATTTATGCACTTTCGGGAGCATGTAGAAGGTAGGAACCACCGGATGTTGTGTCGATAGGAATTGTAGTTCTTTCTTGGAGATGATACCGTCAATCAAGGCTCGATTCAATAGACGGTCCAGTTTGGTCTTAAAAGTGGCCGTTGGATCTGAAGGGAGAGGTAAATAATTTGTCCTAACAGAAAGTTGATGCATAGCTTCAGTTACATACATATTAACTGGCCAAAGGACTATGTTACCCCTTTATCTCCTTCTTTTATCACCACCTCTTTTAAGCTTTTCAAATTATGTAAGGCTTTTTTTTCTTCCAAAGAAAGATTATTATTACTACATTTGTCAATCCTTAATCTTTCAATGTCCCACAGACAGTATCAAAGAATACTTTGTACTGCTGGAAAGAGTAAAAAACTAGGAGTACTTTGTGAGTATCTCCTGTTACTGTATGTTGCCCGACTGGTCGTTATCATCCAAGCTCCAGAAATTTTCAAAAGTATGTTTCTCCAGGGGGTAGGAGTCAGGACAGAGTTTTTATAACAGTTTGAAGGTTAGCTGTCTGCAAAATAAATACAAATCCTTCACAAAGGTAAATTTATCTAGCACATTCATTGGTGAGGATGACAAACCCCTTCGTAGTAGATTCTCTTCTACTACAGATGGTGTATAATTAGAGAGGTTTATAATGGTTAGACTACCTTGTGTTTCTATTTGTTGTTCCTGACAGGTACCGTCTTCGATAATGGTGCTACAATATCCAACCTGTTTGTCCGTTTTCTCAAGTTTGGACCCTCCACGTCTTCCCCTCTGGGCTCACTTTCCAAATCGCTCGGGTCTGAGGATAAAAAATCCTCCTCTTTTTTCCTTTTTATCATTTCCTTTTCAAATTGATCTATTGTCCCCTTAAGTTTAGTTTGGAACTGTTGAACCTTATTCTTATCAAAAGAGTCAAGCTGTGACTCTGGCCGGCTTCAGACTGCGTGTCTGATCCGATCCGTAGCTGTCCGCTTGAGGCAGACAGCCGCGGACCGGATCAGCACACAGGACGGGGGGCTATTATGCCCTCCGATCCTGTGTGCAGCCGCACGCAGCTGAACCAGCTGACAGGTCAGGACCGCGGCGCCCGCGGTCCTCACCTATTAGCAGCGGGAACTGCGTGCGGCTGCACACAGGATCGGAGGGCATAATAGCCCCCCGTCCTGTGTGCTGATCCGGTCCGCGGCTGTCTGCCTCAAGCGGACAGCTACGGATCGGATCAGACACGCAGTCTGAAGCCAGCCTCTCTTGTCTTAATAGATTCACAAATCGTGGTTAAGTAATCTTTATCAGGGAAATTAATAAATCTAACAAGATTTTAGAACATGATTTTAAACCTGACTCCTATTTTTTTTTTTAAAGTCCTCCTCTGCCTCCCAGGCAGGAAATATTTGCACCCTTAAACCCCTTAGGATCAAGTCTAGCTTTTTGTACTGCTCAAGACTCTTTACGTTCCACCATGTCTTGGCATAATTTTTATTTAGTTTAATCAAATCATGAGATACTTTGGAAAAACTATCATCCCCATTATCGGGTATATCATCAATATTTGCACCCGTTAAATCAAAGACATCATTACATTGGTTAGTCCAAGCTCTTTCTCTCTCCTCCAAATTCATATTCCAACCAGGGTGGATACACCTACCAATCAAGTTTATAAGACAACAAAATTCCCTATGTTTTTCTCAATCTGAGAGGAGGAAAAAACACGAAGAGAACAAAATAGGCAGGGTAAAAAACATACACTATATAAGTTATTTTCTCTTTTTTCTCAAAAAAAGAAGATATCATTAACCATCCCCATTTGTAAAGGGGCATGTACCAACACTCCCGGAAAAAACCACCTATCCGAGGTGGTCAACAAACAGTTCAAGTGCGGTATAGGGAGGGCACCACTAATTATACAAGCAATTAAGGGTGCTTTCACACTAGCGTTTATTTGAAATCGTGGCAGATGTGGTGAAAAAAACGCATCTGCCGCGATTACCGCTTACCGGCTGCACTTGCGGCACGGTTGCGGCAAGCCCCATACAATGTATAGGCGGGCTTCGGCAGGTGCGGCAAGTGCGGTTTTGGCACTTGCGGCAGGTGCGGCCGCGAAAAAACCGCGGCTGACCGCGTTATTTTTCTCGACCGCACCTGCCGCAAGTGCCAAAACCGCACTTGCCGCACTTGCCGCAAGCCCGCCTATACATTGTATGGGGGTTGCCGCAACCGTGCCGCAATCGTGCCGCAAGTGCAGCCGGTATGCGGTAATCGCGGCAGATGCGGTTTTTTCACCGCATCTGCCGCGATTTCAAATAAACGCTGATGTGAAAGGGGCCTAACAGAGATCGCTGAACTAACAAAAACATATATAGCAAATTTAATAGGAAAGTCCAAGTCCTTCTCTTTGTCACTAATCCTCGAATTTCGTTCCCTTCATTGGTGGAGGAATTTGAGAGGTTTGGGAACCTAAACAATTTTAAGGTGAACTTCAGCAAATCAGAGGCACTAAACATCACTCTCCCGACAAGAGAAGTAGCCTTTATTAAAGATAATTTTAAGTTTAAATAGCAGACCTCAGCTTTAAAATACCTTGGAGTTTGGATTTCTAGGGACCCCTCTCAGATCTTCTCTTTTTTTTTTTTTTAAATCAAATATATTTTATTGAACAAATGTAGTCAATACAGTTCAATCAACAGTAACGTCTATGTTCACATTTCCACATTTTAGGTAAAATATCTTACACAACCCAATCCCCTCCCCCCTCCTCCCAACCTGGCCCCCCACCCCCCATCCTCAGTCTGGGCAGTAAGCGCCCTCTTGTGAGCCCTGTGTCCCGTGAGCAATAGCATACCTTACAATTTACAGGAGCCAAACAAATTAATACCATTATATACCTTCCATGGTCAGTATCGTTTACCTCCCCCTTTAACCAACCTTAGGTCATCCCAAAGTTAAGCCACGGGGACCATATTTTATCATAGAGGTCCAATTTTCCCCTCTTACGATAAATCCCCCTCTCTAGAAGCGAAATGTACCTAGCCCGCACTACAAATTCTTTCCTAGAGGGCGGTTCTTCCGCAATCCAATGTCTAGCAATTAGCTTGCGAGCGATATACAGCAACCGTGCTATGGCTATTTTAGAGGATTCATCCACCTTAAGCTCATCCACATATCCCAACAGGCATACCACAGGGTCTGGGGAATTGTACAGCCATACGCTCCTTCCACTCTTGATAACACCGTTATCCAATACGCAGACAGTCGCAGACATTGCCATATCAGATGAAGCAGGCCGGCTGGGTCAGTCCGACACCTTGTACACTCAGCATTCTGGTCTCAGGCCAATCTTATGTAGAAATTCAGGCGTGCGATACACTCTATGCAAGATGTAAAGCTGTGACAGTCTGCCAGATTCACTCACCGATTTCGGTACCCATTCCAAAATAGATTCCCATTTATCATCTTCTAGGGCCCCATCTCTCTCTCCCACGGGATCTGGCATTAGGTTGATGTTGAAGCAAAAAAGCATGTAGTATATCCCGGTATGTGGTCGCTATCACCCCCTTAGTGGGTCCCCCCTCACAAACATAGTCGAGAACCAGATCCCTCTGTATCCGCAGTGAACCCTGTCTCGCCTGAGCCTGGATCGCGTGAGACATCTGCAAATATTGGAACGTCCCCTTTCCCGTAGGCCATATTCCTCACTTAGTTTGGAGAAGGATTTAAGGGTCTGCCCCTCTAGTATCTGCTGTACCCTCACAATGCCCCTGTCACGCCACTCAACCAGACACCCATCTTCACAATCTCAGACAAGCTAGCGTTATTCCACAACGGAGAGTGATTCGTCAACCCCTCTACTCCTCAAAGTGTTTTTAACCTATCCCAAACGGTCTGTATCGAACAGCAAGGTGGGGCACTGTCGACCCAGCGTACGCATCGACCCATCTTCCACACCCAGTATCAGAGGGCTTCTGAGCTTGAAGCGGCTTAGTCGCCCGCAGTGACCATCCCCTCATATGTTGACATTGTGCAGCTATATAGTATAAATGTGGGTTGGGTAACGCCAGACCTCCCCCATCCTTAGGCCTCTGAAGAAGTTCTAGTCTCAACCTGGCCTGCTTCTTCCCCCAAATCAGACTGCGAAACAGAGAGTTAATCTGTCTGAATCTAGCCTGGGAGATAGGCACGGGGCATTGTGAAACACATATAGTAATTTCGGCATTAATATCATTTTAATTAAATTTATACGGCCGATGACTGAGAGGTGCAATCTGTTCCAGGCCTTCATCTTCTCCTTGATAGTCTCCAACACCGGCACTAAGTTCAGCTCCAAAAAACAAGTGAGCGGGGTAGCCACCCAAATGCCTAAGTATTTAAATCTATCAACTACTTTAAGGCCCCCACTGTCCACCACCGAAGAAACATCCCCGTCCACCGGGAATAGTGTAGACTTATGCCAGTTGATGCGGAGACTAGACATGTGACCGTAATTTTCAATAAGCCTCATCGCCCTCATCAGAGATGTACCATAGTCTTCGAGGAACAGGAGAATATCGTCCGCATATAGTGCGACTCTCTCTCCACCGCACCATATTTAAATCCAACTATTTCTTTATCTCGCCTAAGTTCCGCAGCCAATGGTTCAACGACGAGGGCGAATAGCAATGGGGACAATGGGCATCACTGCCTGGTACCCCTCCTCAAACCTATAGGTCCATAAAGTGCCCCATTAACCCTAATCTTAGCCTCGGGAGCAGCATAGAGCAAGCGCAGCCACGACATGAATCCAGGACCGAATCCCATAGTCTCCAATACCCTCCACAAGAACTGCCAACCAACACAATCGAAAGCCTTATGGGCGTCCAGTGAAGCTATGACTCTACTGCCCGCATTGTCAGTCGGGAGTTGCAGATTGAGAAACAATCTCCGCAAATTCACTGCGGTGGACCTACCAGGCATAAACCCTGACTGGTCAGGGTGTATCAAGGTATTGATGACCCCCGTTAGTCTATTGGCCAATGCCTTAGCCATGATCTTGACATCTACGGACAACAGAGAGATAGGCCTATAAGAGTCCGGCAGCTTCGGGTCTTTACCCTCCTTGGGCAGAACTACTATGGTAGCCTCCCCATCGAATCTGGTAGCATTCCTTCCTCTCTAGAAAACTCCAACACCTCCTGCAGCATAGGCAGTAGAACCTCCTCTAAGTGTTTATACAACTCAGCCGGCAATCCGTCTGCCCCAGGGGCCTTATCGTTAGCCATTGATGCCAGAGCTACACTCAGTTCCTCACATGTTATAGGTGCCTCCAGGGAGGTCCTGTCTGTATCTGACAATATCGGCAGCTGCAGATCCCTCAAATAATCTACCATCGTCTCTATATCAGCCTCAACCCCAGGGGAATATAACATTTCATAAAAGTCTCAGAATATCTCTCCATACTAGCCGAGTCTGTGGCCTCAGCACCATCAGGTCCAGTTAATGAGTAGACAAATGGGGACTTCCTTTGTCCCGAGGCAACCAGAGACAGCAGGTGTCCCGCAGCCTCTCCCTCAGCAAAAACGTCATGTGTCGAAACTCATTTCGCTTAAGCGCCTTGTCCAGCTGAAACCCATCCAGATCCGCCTGGGCAGTTCTCAATCTAGATACCGCCTCTCCCTCCCCTTCCATGACCAGAGCTTCCTCAGCCTTCCGCACAGCATCCAGACGCACCAATTCCTCCTTCCTCGTCGCAGTCTTACGCAGATTAATTTCTTTAGATAGCAGGCCTCTCACATACGCTTTCATAGCATCCCATACAACCGAAGGAGTAGCAGTTCCCACATTAAATCCAAAAAATTCTATGACCTCCCTCTGAATCTGCTCCATATTAATGGAGTGAAGCCATACCGGATGTAGCTTCCAATTTGCCCTACCACCTCCCAACACCTCCCCAGTTCGTACCAGAACGCATAGTGGTTTGTGATCTGACAGGACTCTGGGAAGATAATCGACTTTTAACAGCAGTTCATCCATATGGCTATTCCCCAGGGCCATATCAATACGCGACAAAGTATTATAGGTGGCAGAGTAGCAGGAAAAGCATCTGACTTCAGGGTTCCTCTCCCTCCATACATCCCTGAGCCCCAGTTCCCGAATATAGACCCCAAAGGGAGTTATTAGGCCTCCAGCCCTAGTCGGGTTGGTCTGAAATTTATCCCAGTACTCATCTTGAACATTATTAAGGTCCCCCACAATTAGAATTGGAATCTCACCCAAACGTCCCAGCCACTCCATGATCTCCCTGATCTTCCCACTCGAGTAGGGCGGTGGAATATACATAGCAACTATAGCCATCAATTGTCTCTGTATCCTACATACCACTATGACATATTGACCATCCACTGTCTCATATTTAGTGGTCCTGGGTATCAATACCGACACCCCTCTTGAGTAGGAAGAGTACGTAGAGTGATAAGACTCCTGCATCCATCTTTTTCGTATGAGGTCCAGTTTTTCCGGTACCATGTGAGTTTCCAACAAGCACACCACCATAGGTTTTTGATCCAGGATATACCTAAACACTGCCGCCCTCTTAGTGGCCTCAGATAGCCCCCTCACATTCCATCCAATTATCTTAATATCAGCCATCATTGGTATTTGGGACATGATAAAATAATAGGTTCCCGGACTTATCCCACCGCCCAGACTGATCCCCAACCCCCCCTCCCCACCCCCTCCCACCTCTGCGTAACCCTTCCCACCCCAAAACATGCGTCACCACCTGGTAACACGGGTCTCCAGATCTCAGCCGATAATGACTGCCATCTCATCTCTCCCTCCACCATTAACTTCCCGTAACACCCCCCCGCCTTAATGAACACTGTAAATATCAAAAAGTGAAACGCCCAGCCCCACAATCCCACATATTAGTAATAGTCAACTGAGTCACCCCACTCCCCCATAGACTCCCTTCAGTGTTACACAGACCCAACATGTAATTATTAAACTTCTTGATGCGACTCGCGCACTGCCGCGTATACGGGCCACAACATAAGAAAAAAAAAAAAAAGAAGAAGAAGACTTGAGTTCAGTAAATATCAATGCCCAAGCCCATAAACCGTTAGGCAAAGGGCTCAACATACAGGGTGTGTCCCAATAGCAAAAACAGTAACCATGTCTTCCCCGCTGTTAGCAGGGATTAGTCCGGTCATCTGGAGCTCTCCCCCTCCTCACTCCAGTACTCCCCCAGACTGTTCCATCCAACGACTGTCACTGATACGCTCAGCCATCCCCCGCCTTTAACCTTTTAGCATTAGTGTCCAGCCATTGTGATGCGTCCTCCGGGTGACAAAGAATTGTATCTTCCCCAGTGCCGCCACACGCAGCCTGGCGGGAAAGAACATAGCATATTGTATTCCCAGCTCCCTCATTCTCTTCTTCACTCCAAGAAACTGCCTCCTCTGCTTTTGCACTGTTGGGGAGTAATCAGGGTATATCGATATCTCCTGGCCGTTGTAGGTCATATCTTCCAAATGTCTCGCCCTCCGTAATATAATGTCCAGTGGTTCCGAACCCGGCGGACGGGGCTGCATCGGTACTCTATGAGCCCTTTCCACTGCATACACTTTAGTGAGGACAGACTCTCCAATTTTATCTCTCAGCCATTGCTCGACAAACAGCGTGGGGTCTCTCCCCTCCACCTTCTCTAGGAACCCCACCAGCCGGAGATTATTCCTCCGCAGTCTGTTTTCTAGATCTTCATTCTTTGCCAGTGCCTCTGTCAGAAGTCTGGCATGTTTGGAATCAGACTGCTGCAGCTTATGCACCCTGTCCTCCGTAGCCCCCACTCTCTCCTCCACCTCAGACATCCTGATATCAGATTTCTTCAGTGTCCCTTTGATATTAGCAATCTCCCCCTGCATGTTTGGACACTGGCCGCCACCGTATTCAGTGTGGACTTCATGGAGGACACAAGGGAGAAAAGGTCCTTCAGAGTGGGCTCCTCAGGAATATCCTGCCCCTCCTGCTGATGGTCGTCCACCTCCACCTCCCCCGATGCAGCTTCGCTCCTCACCTCCTCATCCACATCAGATCCGGCGCCATTCTGTTCAGTGCACCTAGCTCCATCCTCTTCATCCACCTCTGCGTCACCACTGCTATGGGCGAAGCGCTGTAACTTCATCGCCGCCGTCATGCGTCTCCGGCAGGCAGCATTTTCTTTCTCTGCATCTACGCGGGCCGCGGCACCATTTTGTGCGCTGCCTCCTCCACCTGCCGCCACATCCTGCTGCCGGCGCCGGGTCATTATCGCTCCACCAGGCTTCCGAAGCGCATACCAGGGTCAGGGACACGATTCTTACCGGTCTGTGGGCTTAAAACCGGAATGTGGGAGCTGAGTCAGGATAAATGTGCAGTAATCGGCGGGAGCTCCCTTCCCTGCATCCTCTCACATGCCCGGCTAAGCCACGCCCCCCAGATCTTCTCTTTAATTTATGCATCCCTCCTGGAATAAACTATTAGGGTACCTTTACATGCCGCCACTATCCCTGGCAACCGGTATCAACCGTACGTGCACGCGCACGTTTTTAACCGTTGCTAACGATCGCCGATACCGCATGTACACGCCGCCATTGCGTTGTCAACTGAAGGTATCGTGGTTCCCCGGAAGTTCCCACAGATCCTGCGGATATCTTCCTGTTGAATCCCGTCGCCCCTTCACACGCCGCAATCAGTTGGGGAATGTGGCGTACATGTTCTGCGGCGCTAACACATAGGCGTGACGGAGATGTGTATTCCGTGACGCTAACACGCTGATTGGACAACGCAATAGCGTCATGATTGGGCAGCCTGTGCAGGAAGGCTGGCTACTACATGACTCCATTGCAATTGTGTAGTGTGAATGGTCAGCTCTTTAAATATGGCTCCCTATGAAGGGATAGCCAATGGTTACACAGTAGCCCCCACCAATCATCACTGATGGGGCGCGGTATCCAGCACGCTGTGGCACGCCTTGGGGAAATCACTAGGCGACGCAGATTCCATCCCTGTTCCCCGTTTACACGCCACTACCATGTCAATCGTCCCTTTGTGTTGCCTTGGATTTTAGAACACGGCTCGGAAACAGCTACCCGAAGCAACTGGGAGGAACCCGATCACTTTCCCAAATTACACGCCGCCACTTCGTAGCAATTTCAGCCGCAACAGGCACAAAAATTCCCATTGCCAGGCAGTTGCTACCACGCAGTGGCGGCGTGTAAAGGCACCCTGAGGGTACCTTTACACGTGGCTACATTTCTAGGGTGGCTACAGGTAACTTACTGGTTGCAGTGAAATCATGGAGAGATTATTCCATTTGTACACAGCAACAAGATAGAACCTTGTCTCCATGATTTCACTGCAACCAGTAAGTTACCTGTAGCCACCCTACAAATGTAGCCGCGTGTAAAGGTACCCTTAGAGATATAAATAGATATGATAAACATTTTATTGTGGTTTGGGAGAATCAACGTAGTTAAAATGGATATTCTTCACAGTTTTTTAGATCTCTTCCAAACGGTACCCATTACGATACCGGCGTACTTTTTTTCGAAACCTCAGTCAGTCCTGATGAAATTCATTTGGGGCACTCATAGACCCGGGTGCAAATAGCTACACTGTATAGACATAAAAATAGAGGTGGAGCAGGATTCTCCAATCTCAAACTATATTATAAATTGGCCATCTTGACTTGATTATTTGATTGGCACTATAATAAAACCTCTAAACAATGGATCAGTCTAGAACAGAGTTACTTGGGGGTTACTGGCTAAAGGCCCAAAGGTCTATCATTTATCCTCTATCCGTCTATCATATACTTCAGGGATCCCCAACCTGTAGCTTGGGAGCCACATGTGTCTGACGGGCCTGTGATGTGAGGCTCATGGCTGTCTGACGGCTTGGCTCATTAGCACAAGGTCTAGCAATCAACTATGAAAAGCAGGTCTCCAGATGGTGACTTTAGTGAGTAGCCCCACATAGAAGAGCAGATTTAGACGCACATACAAATGGTCATGGGGGTGAAGAGATAGGATGGTGGCGCCAGAACGGTGCTTGAAGCTGGATGCTGCATTGATTATCATGGACAAGGACAAATATATTGGAGAAATTAGGAGATAGATCAATGAGAAAGATGCATACAAAAGACTGTATTATGACCCTAAGTTTGAGATCATAAGGGACACCAGGAGTAGAGTAGAGCCCGCCCTTGAGAACAAGGTGATTGACAAAGATACACATGATCACTTATTGAATACTAGATTAATGCCTGATACAATTGCATCGGGAGGATGGTGATGTGATGTTGAGGATGTTTTGTGTGACAGTAAAAGCAGCACACCTTGAGATGGAGATGTGGTGAACAGCCACCCTGCCCATCTCTTTAGCTGTTCACAAAAACCTGTCCCTGTTGTAAAAGAAAATAATATTTCTCACCAGCTATGCTGCTGTACCTTAACATCCGGGTTCATATCACCAAATAAAAGTATTTGGATGATACACATCTCCCCTCTTATCTATTATATAATCACGAATGGGTTTTTTGCCCCTTTTGAGACCGCTCTCGCTGCGAGTCAGCGTGGTCATGTGGATACGAACGAAGCATTGGCCGCGCAGCGGCCATTGCGAGCAGCTCTAAGGCGACTCGCTATGCCCGCGCAGCGGGCATGGCGAGTCGCCTTAGCAGCGCGAAGCATTGGCCGCGAAGCGGCCATTGCGAGTCAGAGACTCGCTCTGCTAGAATCCCGATGCATTGTGCATCGGGCACCCATCTAGTACTAAATGTTTGTTAATCTTAGATTTAGAAATATGTGTAAATGTATCACACCTATGTATTTATGTAGATAGGTTATTTAGATAGTAACCCTCAAGAGGGACAGCATTACTGATGTATGTAAAGTGCTTTTGAATTAATAGTACTATATAAAAGAATTAAATTTAATATTATAACCTATGTTATATAGCTCTTTGCTATGTATGTAGTTGAAGTCTATATATCTGGGGCTCTAATATTTTTTTTTTAATGTTTTTTTTTTTTTTTGTATCTATATACCTATGTTTGTTTCTATTTATGTATTTGTGTATCTGACATATCTATGAAACAGATATTCTAGGACAAAGTGCCTCAGTGTCCGCGCTGCTGCTCCGAGACCAAAGAAACACAGACACGGGAAAGTCTGGTTCAGCTACAGCCTTTATTTTCCGACGCGTTTCGGAGCCTCCTCCCGAGCTCCTTTCTCAGGGACCTTCCCGTGTCTGTGTTTCTTTAGTCTCGGAGCAGCAGCGCGGACACTGAGGCACTTTGTCCTAGAATATCTGCATCACAACCACGGTTTCCGTTGGGAGTGCGGTCCCTGCAGCAGCTGCTTGTACGCTTTTCTACCAGTTGTGGGTTTCACAACTGACAAAGGTGAGCAATTCCACATCGCTAAGTGAAAGTGTTTATTAAGATAAAACCCTATATGCGCATTCTTTTTTCGCATATCTATGAAACAGACTATGAAATGAAAGAAAGCAGCACAGTTTCTTTAGGGTGCAATTCAGTCCAGCCTCATCCACTTACTGCCTCCAGTATAATAACAAACGACTGCAGCACTCCTCTTGTTTTAGTAACCTCTTGCCTTTATTGGGCCTTCAGGTGTACAGGGCAACGTTTCGGGACAAATCTCCCTTCTTCCAGGCTGGAAGGCTTTGTCCCGAAACGTTGCCCTGTACACCCGAAGGCCCAATAAAGGCAAGAGGTTACTAAAACAAGAGGAGTGCTGCAGTCGTTTGTTATTATTATGAAACAGACTATTTATGTCTAATATATCTATCAGCTTATCAAATTTATATGTATTGCATGTATTACGCTATGTATAATATTATCTATATCAATGTTAGATACAGGTATTCTTGATATATGATATATCTATCTATAAGTCCATTAGCAAAGAAGTTAAATTATTTTAAAGTAAAACATTTTTATAAACAATATTTTCGAGTAAATATTTTCGGACTATTGGGTATTAATTTTCCTTGAAGTGGTGTATCCACCACTTTGACCCTAACATTGCAGCGTTGCTTTACTCTTGAGAATGTAACATATAATTGACCATGGGCAAATGCAGGTTCAGGTAGAAAAATGCCAACTCGATTGAGGGTTTGCCCTTGTGATTTGTTAATGGTCATTGCAAATGCCGGCTTTACAGCAAACTGGTGACGTCTTAATTTAAAAGGTAACCCAGTCTCTGAAGGACACAGATCGATGCGTGGAATGAATGCAATATTTCCTTCCGCTGAGCCAGTAATGACTTTAGCCTGTATGATGTTGCTGAGTAAGGCAGTGACAATTAGCCGAGTACCATTGCAGAGACCTTTCTTGGTGTTTAGGTTGTGTAATAGCATGACAAAGGTGCCAATTTTAAGTTGTAGCCGATGTGATGGCATTCCTGATGGTGTCAGTGAGTTTAAAAATTCCACTGGGTAGTTTCCACATTCATCAGCTTCATCAGCATTGATAGAATCATCACTGATATATACTGTATACTCGCCACTCAGTTGATCCATGACTTTAAAGTTCAAATAATCAGCTTCATCATCTTTTGGACATAGTATGGCATGTGATGCGGCAGTATTTATGCTTTCGTTGTTATTAACATCAATGCAAATATTGTCTCCATAGATGTCGGTTACTATAGAGCCAGTGCAGAGCATGTCTTGAGGACTTTCAATAACATCATCTCCAAGATTGTATTCATTAGACAGCTCACCATTTCCCAGTTTAAGCAACCAACTGCTGTATTCAGGATCAGTGGAGCGCATGTTGTTGAACAGCGGCAGTCGAGTAAAAAGTTGCCAGTGTTGCGAATATTTAATGCAGCTATCTGCAATATCTGTTCTTGTTCCATGAGCGATGACGGGATGGCATTGTCTAAAGTCTTCTCCAAGAACAATAACTTTAGCTCCAAACGGTGTTTCATGTTTCTGAGCCACATTTTTGTCATGATGTCCCGTAGAAGTCTATCGATCACATTCAATGCATGTTTTTGTACCATTGTGCACTCATCAATGATAAAAAGTTTTGTACTCTGCAAATGGTTCCCTGCATCTGTATCGTTTTTAATCCTGGAAATGGATGTTTCATTGATAGGTATTGGTATGCCATACAGAGAGTGGATAGTTCGGCCTCCTTGTAGCAAGTTAGCCGCTATTCCTGTAGTGGCAGCAAGAGACACAATGTCTCCTTGTCCCCTTAGATAATGTATAAGTAGATGGTATAGGTAGGTATTTCCACTGCTCCAGGACTGTCAATAAAAAAGCACTTTGGTGTTAAATTGCTGTCTTGTAAAGCTTGAGTAATGACATCGTAGGCAAAACGTTGCTCCTGATTTAGAGTTTCTTTCATCTCCGCAGCTGTTCTTAACTCATATTCCTTATCATGCTGTGGTTGTAGTTGTTGTGTTTTCTTTGCTGGGCATGGTAAATTGAAATCAGCAAAAGTTTTTCCATGAACTATGAGGACATCTTGGACATCTTTCATAGCATATCCTTCACAATTGACACACTCCTCAGTGTTGGTGTGGTATGCATGACAGTAGTCTTGTAAAAAGTGTTCCTTAAATTCATTCCACAACTCAAGTGGATTTGTGGGAGGGCCAAAAATACAGATGTAAGCAAACATGTCGCGAAGTTGGGTAGGCATGTTCAGAATGCAGGCATCCATTAAAGTATTTCTCCACACACTATCATCGAATAATAATCCTAGTGCTAAAGCAGCTTCTTTGAATGTTTGATGTGTAACTCCATTGATGGTTTTAATGCTGTCAAAACTGGTTGCACCTTTTACATGCAATAACAACAAACGTAAATGGTATCGTTCTTGGTCTTTGACACTAATGGCCCCTTTACACGCAGCTACAGGTAACAGGTTTTCCACAGGTAACTTACTGGTTGCAGTGAAATCATGGAGACATGGTTCTATCTTGTTGCTGTGTACAAATGGAACTATGTCTCCATGATTTCACTGCAGCCAGTAAGTTACCTGTGGAAAACCTGTCACCTGTAGCTGCGTGTAAAGGGGCCATAACAGTATAGATTCTTCCAATAACTGTGTGACCCCCATCTTTTTCTACGTTCCCATATGCCTTCTTTCCAAACATAGTATTCAGGAATTTCGCAGTAGAAATAGTTATGTGCATGTAGGTCGATCTTATTAAGGTTAAAGTACGCCATAAGTGTTGAATCGGTATGGAGCTTTTGTTGGATGTTGGGGCAGAGTCATCCTCATGAAAATATAGTGGTTGAGAATGAGGCAGATGTACCGCTAGGCGAATGATGATATGAGATTGTTTATTCATAGGATGAGCAAATATTCGCCACGCTGCTTCAGGAGCACTAACATATCTGGAATCAACAAATTGGTTTGTTTCATCATGTCGGATGTTAGTTTGGGTAATTTCAAGATTGACTTTATCATGTCCTTTGTAAACGTATTTGAATAAATATTTTACACTTTGAATGGAAGCACATATTTCGACATTAATATGGCACTTGTATTTGGTGAGTAAAAAAGGGTTATACGGAACTACCCAGGAATTGTCAATCGTCTAAGGGCCCTTTCACATCAGCGGTTTTTTTCAAATCGCGGCAGATGCGGTGAAAAAAACGCATCTGCCGCGATTACCGCATACCGGCTGCACTTGCGGCACGGTTGCGGTGCGGTTGCGGTAAACGCCATACAAGGTATAGGCGGACTTGCGGCAGGTGCGGTTTTGGCACTTGCGGCAGTTGCGGCCGCGAAAAAAAACGCGGCTGACAGCATTTTTTTTCGCGGCCGCACCTGCCGCAAGTGCCAAAACCGCACTTGCCGCACCTGCCGCAAGTCTGCCTATACCTTGTATGGCGTTTACCGCAACCGTGCCGCAAGTGCAGCCGGTATGCGGTAATCGCGGCAGATGCGGTTTTTTCACCGCATCTGCCGCGATTTGAAAAAACCGCTGATGTGAAAGGGCCCTTAGACTGGTGTTCATATGTTGTGCCAATGGGTCTGCGGTAAATAGGATGTGATGGTGTGATGGTAGATTGTTGACATTGTTTAGGGAAACCTTTGGTACACTTTCCAAGATCCATACAGGGAGAATTCGGGTTGTGTTCTCCACAGGGACCATGAATCATGTGTTGAAGAACAATGCTGTGGAGCTGAGGGTAGTAAGTAGCATCTGGGATTTCAGCCCACACGGTATTGTCTATGTCCTCCTTAGTCCTTAATTTAGACAGGCTATCAAGAATAATTAAAATATGCGCTTTTGAAATTCAATGACATGGACCATTGCGGTAACGTTTCCAAATAATCCACTGCTAATGTCTTTTAAGAGGGATTCCAGTTTTTTTTTTAAATCAGATAAATTTTTATTAAAAGGTATAATACATAAATATACGGTACAGCAATAATTACAGTATTTTTCTTTTTTCTTTGAAAACCCCAAACAAAACCACTTCCCCTCCCCCCCCTAAACAAACCTCCTCCTCCCCCCCCATCCACCCGCCCCCATCCCTTCCCTACCAGACAGTACCCCGCAACACAATTTCAGTACAGTCTCATGTAATAGTATATATATTATATCGTTAGAACATTATATTTCACACAATCCCATTTTCTTTTTTTTTACCCATAAACCATCCGGTCTAGCACATACCCAAGAAGAAGGTCTATACCAATCATCAGTATTGTGGAACTACCTTCGTCTCCTCCACGGTTCCCATATACCTTCAAAGACTGTTATCGTATTCCTTCTTTGGTATATAGCCTCCTCCAAACCCACAATATAGTCTACCTGTCGAATATATTCCGTCCTGCCTGGGGGCTCGGCCCTGATCCAGTATTTTGCTATCAGCTTTCTTGCCAGATATAACATTCTTGCCACCGCGATTTTATGTAGATTCGTCACTCTAATTTCTTCGACGTATCCCAAGACACATACTAGTGGAGCCCTTAGGACCATACAATCATACTTTCTCTCTATTAATCCGATTACATCTCCCCAGAATGTTTGTAGTTTCGGGCAGTCCCATATCATGTGTAGAATCCCCGCACTCTCCTGTCTACACCTCATACACTCCGACGTATTCCTCACCCCAATTCTACACAGGAACGCAGGGGTCCTATAAGCTCTGTGAATGAGAAGTAACTGCGACATCCTACCAGGCTCGCTCAAAGAGAGCTTAGGGCCATATTCTAATATTGTATCCCATGTTTCATTTTCCATGGCACCAACATCTGCCTCCCACTTATCTCTTGCCTTGATAGGATGCCGCAGCAACACCACATGTAGGAGGTCACCATAGATAGTGGATATTACTCCTCTCGTTACTCCTTCTATACACACATAGTCCACAACCACATCTTTTTGAATAGCTATATTACCCATTTTAGCTTGTTTTTGAAATGCATGAGCAAAACGGAAGTACAAGAACTCGTCTGTTGCCGGTATCCGGAACTCCTCAACCAGAGACGAGAATGATTTCAACTTTCCATCTATCGTCAATTCAGATACATATTTTATTCCCCGGGACTCCCATCTCTTCTGATCTCCCAACTTACAAATTTCCCCTAAATTATTGTTGTTCCATATTGGAGTATAAATTGTCAGCCCCGTAATTCCCCTCAGTTTTTTGATTTCCCTCCAAATTCTCTGGATCAGGCACAAGGTAGGGAACCTCACCCCTCGATTGCCAAACTCTCCAGCTTCCAAGCTCGATACTAAAGGGCGTCTACCCATATAATACTCCAATACGGTTTGAGTGGCATTCCCTTCAACCGACGCCCACCCTCTCAGATGTTGCCCCTGGGCTGCCAGGGATTCCAGTTTAATTTTAAAGACGCATGCAACCAAGTCAGGTCTGTGTTCAAAAACGTGCCTGGTTCTAAATGTGTAGTAATTTCACTCCACTTTGGATTTTCCTTCATGGTGATAAATAGTCAGGTCAACCATACTTTGTCACAATAGCCATTTGCATCCTGGTAGTTCTGTTGATGTTTTTGGGTTGCCCTCAAAAGAAAAATGGTA
>JARQOC010001305.1:0-44351 GCA_033576535.1 Allobates femoralis
GGGGCTGTTGGGTACCCCCAGGGGGCTGTTGGTACCCCCTGGGGGCTGTTGGGTACCCCCAGGGGGCTGTTGGGTACCCCCAGGGGGCTGTGGGTACCCCCAGGGGGCTGTTGGTACCCCCAGGGGGCTGCTGGGTACCCCCTGAGGGCTGCTGGGTACCCCCAGGGGGCCGCTGGGTACCCCCTGGGGGCCACTGTATAACCCCTGGGGGGTGCTGTATAACCCCTGGGGGCTGCTGTATAACCCCTGGGGGCTGCTGTATAACCCCTGGGGGCTGCTGTATATACTGCTGAGGCCTGTATACCACTGGGGCTGCTGTATATACCACTGGGGCTGCTGTATATACCACTGGGGCTGCTGTATATACCACTGGGGCTGCTGTATATACCACTGGGTCTGCTGTATATACTGGTGGGGTCTGTATATACCACTGGGGAGGCTGCTGTATACCACCGGGGTTGCTGTATATACTACTGGGGCCTGTATATGCCACTGGGGAGGCTGCTGTATACTTCCATTGGGGGGCCTGTATACCACACTGCTGGGGGCTGTACACCTGTGCTGGGGTCCACCCTCGGCTTATACACGAGTCAATAGGTTTTCCCAGGTTTTGGGGGCAAAAGTAGAGGGGTCGGCTTATACACGGGTCGGCTTATACACGAGTATATACGGTATAAATCCAAAATTCAAAGTATATTACAATATTACTTTAAAGAAAATGATTTGGGAGATATGCCTATTCCAACTTTATGGACTGCCCATAAGGCACTGATTAGAGGTCATCTAATTCAATTAAATTCTCTACTAAAAAGAAAATTAACTAAAGATACGGCTTCCATCATAAGTAAGATTAAAGACTTGGAATCGGAGGTGATTCGGACCAAGAAAAATTCCATCTTTGGTGACATTCTTAAATTGAGGGTTGAACTAAAATCCCTTTTAACTGTGGAATTTGATAAGGTTTCCCACATTACTAAATCTAATTTTTATAATTGTACCAACAAACCCTCCAAACTATTTGCCAAATTGATAAAAATACGAAGGGCCAAAACGAGAATTCTACAGATCAGGAATAAACCTAATTCTATAGTCAAATCCCCTGCGGAAATTTCAGATGCCTTTGAAGTTTATTACAAGAAGTTATATAACTTAGGAAAGGAGCCCGGGGAAGTTGATCCCTGTGCTGTGGAATTGGCTTCGTTTTTAGACTCTGTTCAACTTCCTTCTTTGACATCTGACCAGTTAAAATTCCTAAACTTACCCTACACTGAAGCTGAAATCTCTGATACTATTGCGTCCCTAAAGAAATTTAAGTCTCCAGGGCCTGACGGGTTACAGAACGAACACTATATTGCCTTTAAAGATATCCTTGTCCCATATTTAACTAGGTTAATCAATTTCCTCACTACTGACCAGAGTAGCCTTCCCAAGGAAATGCAAGAAGCAGTGATTACGGTTATCTCAAAAGATAAGGGTGACACTGAGAATGTAGCTAACTATAGACCCATATCGCTCCTGAATTCAGATCTAAAAATTATTAGTAAAACTTTAAATAACAGACTAAAACAAGTTATCTCGACACTCCTTCACGGGGATCAAGTGGGTTTCGTTCAGGGAAGGGGAACATCGGATGATACGAGACGGGCGTTAAATTTAATAGATTTTATAGAGAGAACTGGGACTCCAACCCTAGTGGTCGCTGTCGACACAGAGAAAGCGTTCGACAGGGTCCACTGGGGGTTCCTCTTTGAGGTTTTGAGGAGGTTTGGCTTTGGGGTAATATAACTAACTTAATTCATTCGCTTTATTCTACTCCGAGTGCGAAAATCATAACAAATAACTTTTTGTCAAAAGACATCTTGCTAACGAATGGTACACGTCAAGGTTGTCCCCTTTCCCCTTCTCTCTTTAACCTCTTTATTGAGCCGTTAGCGGAAAAAATACGTACTCATCCTTTGATAAAAGGCATTTCTATGAGACAATTTAGGATTAGTTTATTCGCTGACGATATCCTGGTAACTTTGACTGATCCCATAAATTCTTTACGATATCTCCTTGACACAATTGATAAATTTTCTCGAATTTCCCATTATAAGATCAATTTGAAAAAGATTCCGGTGTTACACTTAAATATAGATCAGGACCTCCTTGACTTGTTAAAACACGAACACTCTCTCTCGTGGGAAAAAGAATCTATAAAATATTTAGGTATTCATTTGACCAAACCCCTATCTAAGATTGTAGACGTTAATCTTAATTATATCTACAAAGTCATTCAGGACGATGTTCTTCATATTTCCTAAATTGATATTTCATGGTTGGGAAGAATAAACTCATTTAAAATGTTTATCCTACCGAAACTTCTCTATATTTTTCGTTCTGTACCCCTACCTGTGTCCAGACAATGGATGGCAAAATTACAAACTCAACTGACGAGATTCATTTGGGATAAGAAAAAACCAAGAGTGGCTAAGACTACCCTGGAGAAAGGGAGGTCTAGAGGAGGTCTGGCTGTTCCCAACCTCATCGCATATCATCACTCCACTATCATAAAACTGAGTCAATCATGGTGGGAGACAGGCGATAGACCAAGTTGGCTTACTCTTGAAGATAAAAATATGCTAAAGGGAGGCCTTGGTCCACAACTTCTTTCCTTCCTTTGTGATAAAAACAAACCTCTTCCAAAAGAAACGTTAGTGAAAGCCTCTATTCAATCCTGGAGAATGTTTGTTTCCAAATCATTGAAAAGCTTTCAACCTCATCCACCTACTTGGATCCCAATTGATATATTAGACTATATTTCTGCAAACCTGAAACTTAAATCCTGGAAAGACCATGGGATTGGTTTTATATCTAACATCTTGGATGGCAGAGGAGGGTTGATTCCCTTTACGGTCCTACAAAACACTTATGGTCTGGAAGACATAGAAGTTAAAACCTGGGGGGAGATTCATCGCATTCTGTTGAGCCATAAACTGGTATTCTCTCTTCCTCACAATGTGACACAACTTTTGAAGTTCCCGCAGAGTACCTTTTTTTGGAAGTTGAAAAACATATATCAGGACATTAACCTAGATTCGGTCTATGTGAAATCTTCAAATGTAGTAGCATGGGAGAAAGACCTGAACATCTCTATAAATACTGAACAACTTGGCAAGTCCTTTGATCTTATGTATACACAGGTACCGTGCATCTCCCTTATTGAGACCCAATTTAAATTGTATTCAAGATGGTATCTTACTCCGTTGAAGCTAAATAAGTTTAATTCACTCAACTCCCCGATGTGCTGGAGGAACTGTAACCAAACTGCTGATCTGACTCATGTGTTCTGGGGATGTCAATTCCTTAAAAAATTTTGGAGAGACATAAGGCATCTAATTAAAGATATTTCTGGAATTGAGGTTCTTCTATCTCCTGAGTTAGTGTTGCTTTTGGTTGGGTTGGATTCTCTTCCAAAACGTATAAGGCCACTTACGATTCATATTCTTTTAACAGCAAAAACTATGATTGCCTCACTTTGGAGAGAGTCTACAGTCCCATCTATACAGGATGTCATAGACAGAATTGCATCTCATAATTCTTTTGAATATTCATTCGCTATTAGAAATGGCCTACAAACCAAATATCAGAAGAAATGGGCATTGTGGAATATAAAATTTCCATCTCCGTTCTTAAAGTCAGCCAAAGTCCCCCCAGATAACTTTCTCTAGGCTTCACCACTGGACTGTATGATGGACTCATTGTCTATAGCTTGTACTATAGTAAGTGTCTATAGCTACCTTTCCCCCCCTTCATTTCCTTTCCTCTCTCCCTTATGTTTATCTGCTGAAGAGCAGTTCTTCATAACTTGAATTAGCTTGAGATTCTTGGTCCTTAGTATTGATTGCCTTTAGTTATACTATTTCATAATTACTTCCCAAAGTATTATTTGGAGATGTGTAATTCTTTGTTTCCCTGTTTACTTTCATTGTTCTCTTTTGGTGTTCTGTATTTGATGAAATTGATTGTAATAAGGTAATCTCTTCATATTATACCTTTGACTTCTCTACTTCTTATCAGTTTGCTGTACGACTGTATTTGATTATTATACTTTGTACTTGATTTATTGAAACTTGAATAAAAATTATTTGAACATTTATATTATTATTATTATTATTTATTTATATAGCGCCATTAGATTCCATGGCGCTTTACATGAGGATGAGGGAGACAAGAACAAGTACACTAAATCTAGGCGATCAGGACGTACAGGTACAGGAGGGGCAGGGACCCTGTCCACGAGGGCTCACAGTCTATGAGGGGCGGGTTAGGATACAGTAGGATGAGGGTATGTCAGGTATGGGGTGGTCGCCTGGGTCTCATGGCAGGTTGTAGGCTCGACGGAACAAGTGAGTCTTCAGGTGACACTTGAAGCTACTCAGGGTAGGAGAGTGTCTAACGTGTTCGGGCAGGGAGTTCCAGAGTAAGGCAGATGCCCGGGAGAAGTCCTGGACTCGGTTGTGCGAAGAGGTGATGAGGCGGGAGCAGAGGAGGAGTTCTTGGGAGGAGCGGAGGTTGCGTGAGGGTAGGTATCGAGAGACCATGTCAGAGATGTATGGTGGGGCCAGGTTGTGTATGGCTTTGTACGCCATGGTTAGTGTTTTGAATTGGGATCTCTTGGAGACGGGGAGCCAATGAAGGGCTTGGCAGAGGGGGGAGACAGGGGAGTAGCGTGAGGACAGGTAGATTAGTCAGGCAGCGGAGATGAGGATAGACTGGAGAGGTGTGAGGGAGTAAGCCGGGAGGCCATTGAGAAGGAGGTTGCAGTAGTCAAGGCGGGAGATGATAAGAGCATGAATGAGCGTTTTAGTGGTGTTGTGGGTGAGGAAGGAGCGGATCCGTGAGATGTTCTTGAGCTGGAGCCAGAGGGATGTGGTGAGGGCCTCGATGTGGGGCTTGAAGGATAGGGAGGAGTCAAGGATTACCCCGAGGCACTTGGCTTGGGGGACTGGGGAGAGGGCGCAGTCGTTGATGCAGATGGATAGGTTGGGAGGTGGGGTGGAATTTCTTGGGGGAAGACTATGAATTCAGTTTTGTCCATGTTGAGTTTAAGGAAGCGAGCAGAGAAGAAGGATGAGATGGCGGAAAGGCATTGTGGGATTTTCGAGAGTAGGGAGGTGATGTCAGGGCCGGACAGGTAGATTTGGGTGTCGTCGGCGTAGAGGTGGTACTGGAGGCCATGGGACTCAATGAGTTGCCCTAGGCCGAGAGTGTAAATGGAGAAAAGTAGGGGTCCCAGGACCGAACCTTGGGGGACTCCGACATAAAGGGGGTAGGGTGAGGAGGAGGTGTGGGGGTGGGAGACGCTGAAGGTCCGGTCCGCTAGGTATGAGGAGATCCAGGAGAGGGCAAGGTGGGTGATGCCAAGGGATTCCAGGATCCGGAGAAGAAGGGAGTGGTCAACCGTGTCGAAGGCGGCAGACAGGTCAAGGAGGAGGAGGATGGAGTAGTGGTGTTTGTTCTTGGCGGTCAGTAGGTCATTGGTGACTTTGGTCAGGGCTGTTTCGGTGGAATGGAGGTGTCGGAAGCCGGACTGTAGGTGGTCGAAGTGGGAGCACGAGGAGAGGTGAGAGGACAGTTCGGAGTGGACGTGCTGTTCAAGTAGCTTAGAGGCGAATGGGAGAAGAGATAAGGGGTGATAGTTAGAGACAGAGGTAGGGTCAAGTGAGGGTTTTTTAGGATGGGCGTGATTAGGGCGTGTTTGAAGGCCGAGGGGAAGGTACCAGTGCTAAGTGAAAGGTTAAAGAGGTGGGTGAGGGCTGGGATGAAAATGGAGGTGTGGTTCGGAATGAGGTGGGATGGGAGTGGATCGTGGGCGCTGGTGGTGAGGTGTGATTTTGACAGGAGGGAGGAGAGTTGGTCTTCAGTTATGGGGGGGAAGTGGCTGATGAAGGAGGAGGGCAGTGTAGATGGGAAGGGGAGTTGTGGGGATAGTGGACCGAAGCTGCTTCTGATCTTGTCGATCTTCTCCTTGAAGAAGGTCGCAAAGTCTTCAGCAGAGATGAGGGGAGAAGGGGGAGGAGCAGGTGGGCGAAGTAAGGAGTTGAAAGTTTTGAAGAGCTGTTTGGGGTTGCGGGACAGAGAGGTTATAAGGGATGAGAAGAACACTTGCTTGGCGGAAGCAAGTGCCGTCTTGAAGTCAGTGATGGATTGCTTGAACAGAGCAAAGTGCTCGGGGGTGTGGGACTTTTCCCATCTCCTCTCGGCGACCGTGGACGCTTGTCTCTATCTATCTATCTATCTATCTATCTATCTATCTATCTATCTATTCATTTTTATTGTTTTCCTCTCTTCTTGCAGCACTAATCACATATTCCATACGGACATATGTATGTGCACAGACTGTTTATCTGCATTATTCTCTTGTGGGATATTACAGCGCTAATGTAAAGAGAAGAAATACCGATGTCACAACCGATGTGTGACATTGCTCATCCTGTAAATCCATCAGGGACGGGGAGGCAGATATATAGTGATCGGCTCCTCGCTCCCCCGTGTCCTGCTCTCTACAGGTGCAGGATGCAGATTATCACTGAATATGGGAAAACGTATGTAATCACCGTATGGTAAGTAACAGACTCCAATCACAAGAAACTTCCATCTCTGGAACAAAACATGGGGAGATTGTATCTAGACAATCTGAGGAGCAGACGCTTCACTGAAAGGGAAACACTGAGCTTTATACATCCTCAAGAATAAAATATACATTGGAGGAACCATTGTGTGATCACACCTGTGAATATAATCAGCAGATTCTCAGCAGAACAGCTGTGTATTGTCAGGAGCGTCCTGCGTTTCTTTCCTCTCCTCCATCTTTATGACATGTCAGTTATATGTGACTGCACTTTATTTTCTAGGCGAGAAAAGAAATGCACGATCGCATGATGTACGGACAGTGGCAGATTATAATGAGGGCAATCTATGCTACCACCAGGGGCCCAGGGATCTGGTGGGCCTAGAGTAAATTGCCCCCTATCATAATCTGCAGGACCTCTGATTTCAAACTAGTCGCCCCCGTCCTGGCGTCATGATGTCTGGTGTGTCCTATGTGTCCTGTATGTGCAGTGTGTGCTGTGTCCTGTGTGTCCTGTATGTGCGGTGTCCTGTGTGCAGTGTCCTGTATGTGCAGTTTGTGCTGTGTGTACTGCGTCCTGTGTGTACAGTGTGTGCTGTGTCCTGTATGTGCTGTATGTGTTGTGTGTGCTGTATCCTGTGTGTGCTGTGTTCTATGCGCTCTGTATGTGCTGTATGTAATGTATATTGTGTGTTGTGTTCTGTATGCCCTGTATGTCCAGTATGTGCTGTATGTGTTGTGTCCTGTGTGTCCTGTATGTGCAGTGTGTGCTGTGTCCTGTGTGTCCTGTATGTGCGGTGTCCTGTGTGTCCTGTGTGCAGTGTCCTGTATGTGCAGTTTGTGCTGTGTGTACTGCATCCTGTGTGTACAGTGTGTGCTGTGTCCTGTATGTGCTGTATGTGTTGTGTGTGCTGTATCCTGTGTGTGCTGTGTTCTATGCGCTCTGTATGTGCTGTATGTAATGTATATTGTGTGTTGTGTTCTGTATGCCCTGTATGTCCAGTATGTGCTGTATGTGTTGTGTCCTGTGTGTCCTGTATGTGCAGTGTGTGCTGTGTCCTGTGTGTCCTGTATGTGTGGTGTCCTGTGTGTCCTGTGTGCAGTGTCCTGTATGTGCAGTTTGTGCTGTGTGTACTGCATCCTGTGTGTACAGTGTGTGCTGTGTCCTGTATGTGCTGTATGTGTTGTGTGTGCTGTGTACTGTGTGTGTTGTGTTCTGTGCCCTGTGTGTCCAGTATGTGCTGTATGTGTTGTGTCCTGTGTGTCCTGTATGTGCAGTGTGTGCTGTGTCCTGTGTGCCCTGTATGTGCGGTGTCCTGTGTGCAGTGTCCTGTATGTGCAGTTTGTGCTGTGTGTACTGCGTCCTGTGTTTACAGTGTGTGCTGTGTCCTGTATGTGCTGTATGTGTTGTGTGTGCTGTATCCTGTGTGCTGTGTTCTATGCGCTCTGTATGTGCTGTATGTAATGTATATTGTGTGTTGTGTTCTGTATGCCCTGTATGTCCAGTATGTGCTGTATGTGTTGTGTCCTGTATGTGCAGTGTGTGCTGTGTCCTGTGTGTCCTGTATGTGTGGTGTCCTGTGTGTCCTGTGTGCAGTGTCCTGTATGTGCAGTTTGTGCTGTGTGTACTGCATCCTGTGTGTACAGTGTGTGCTGTGTCCTGTATGTGCTGTATGTGTTGTGTGTGCTGTATCCTGTGTGTGCTGTGTTCTATGCGCTCTGTATGTGCTGTATGTAATGTATATTGTGTGTTGTGTTCTGTATGCCCTGTATGTCCAGTATGTGCTGTATGTGTTGTGTCCTGTGTGTCCCTGTATGTGCAGTGTGTGCTGTGTCCTGTGTGTCCTGTATGTGTGGTGTCCTGTGTGTCCTGTGTGCAGTGTCCTGTATGTGCAGTTTGTGCTGTGTGTACTGCATCCTGTGTGTACAGTGTGTGCTGTGTCCTGTATGTGCTGTATGTGTTGTGTGTGCTGTGTACTGTGTGTGTTTGTGTTCTGTGCCCTGTATGTCCAGTATGTGCTGTATGTGTTGTGTCCTGTGGGTCCTGTATGTGCAGTGTCTTGTGTGTCCTGTGAACAGTGTCCTGTATGTGTGACTCACCGTAGCCGGGGGTACACGGGGCGGGCGTTGATTCTCCTCCAGTCACGGAACCGCGCCTGAGGTGGTGTAGGCCCGATGGTTCAGATCAATAGGGGAAATGGCGGAACAGTAGGAGTGATTTGTCTTCGTGACGCCACCTGCGGGTGTTCTGGTAACTTTACCAGCGCTGCGGGTTCTCCGGGGATGTTAAGCAGCTAGATGGGACGCTCCTCACAGGATGAGCGGGAGTCCCCGGAGCCGGGAGCTGCGCAAGATGTTGTGAGGCAGCTGTGGTAATGCTGCTGTTAGGCCCAGGAGTCAAACACTGACACGCCAAAGTCTTTTTAGTGCCTTTACTGGTGGTTTTCAGGTACGCCAGACCGGGTTCGTGAAGCTAACACTCCTGGAGGTTCACAGCAAGCAGTTTGTGTAGGCTTCCTTCTCTCTATACTTCTGGTGCTAAGGTCAGGTGGATGTGGAATCCATCCGGACCGGGCAGTGTGTTCAATAGAACGGATTTCACCTGGTTGTCAGCACTGAGGGCACTGTAAAAGGATGATAATTCTACCTTCTTCCCTGGGCTCTCGTTGGTAGGTGCGACAGGTGAACAGGGGGCTAGACTCCCTGTGAAGTATGCTGGTTCTCTGCAGTGGCTATGTAGCTTCCACAGCTTCGGTTCCAGTAACCGGTTATTAAGGAAAGAGTTAGAATACTCTGTGTTCCTTGAAAGGTGCTTCTCCTTCTCCTCTAACCCCAATTGCAAGGGTTTCCTCACTTGGCTGGATGACTGGTTGGGCCTAGTGTGTGTCTCATAGAGTGGAGATCACACACACCCTGCAGCTCTCCTAGCGTCTGCACACTCTTCACAGTTCTGAAGTGACTGCACACTCTGGTGTTTCTCCCTCCAAGACTCTATTTATAGGGGGAACTGGCTCAAAGTGACCAGTGGAGCTCCCCTAGAGGCTCGGGGTGAAACCAGGTGTTCTAGTGTTGTTGTTGTTTGGTGTTTTGTGAGATTTGCTTTGCTGTTAACTCCATTCATGCCCTAAGGATTTCTGTGGTGCCCAAGAGGTGCCAGGGTGCCACATGTGCAGTTTGTGCTGTGTGTACTGCATCCTGTGTGTGCAGTGTGTGCTGTGTCCTGTGTGTGCTGTGTTCTGTGCACCCTGTATGTGCTGTATGTAATGTGTACTGTGTGTGTTGTGTTCTGTATGCCCTGTATGTCCAGTATGTGCTGTATGTGTTGTGTCCTGTGTGTCCTGTATGTGCAGTGTGTGCTGTGTCCTGTGTGTCCTGTATGTGCGGTGTCCTGTGTGTCCTGTGAACAGTGTCCTGTATGTGCAGTTTGTGCTGTGTGTACTGCATCCTGTGTGTGCAGTGTGTGCTGTGTCCTGTATGTGCTGTATGTGTTGTGTGTGCTGTGTCCTGTGTGTGCTGTGTTCTGTGTGCCCTGTATGTGCTGTATGTAATGTGTACTGTGTGTGTTGTGTTCTGTATGCCCTGTATGTCCTGTATGTGCTGCATGTGTTGTGTCCTGTGTGTCCTGTGTGTGCAGTGTCCTCTGTGTACTGTGTCCTGTGTGTGCAGTGTGTGTTTGTTGTAGGGCTGCACAGAACTGTGCAGAGCCCTGCTTCTGCTACGTTCCTCTCCTGACGACTACTCACCTTCTCCTACTTTACTCCCACACACTACTACTACTACACTCCTCCCACCAGGACCTGATTGGCCCTCTATTCTAGTTGTGCATGTAGAGAATGGAGCTCTGAGTTTTAACCATGTCATCACCGAGACGGAAGGTATTATATCTTCTGTGAAGTATGCAATACCTTCCTGTGACGCACTCGTTGCGGGGCCCCACATTACCTCAGTATTTATAAGGCCTCGTGCAGACGCTGAGTATTTGGTGAGTTGTTACCTCAGTATCTGTAAGGCCTCGTGCAGACGCTGAGTATTTGGTGTTTTTACCTCAGTATCAGTAAGGTCTCGTGCACACGCTGAGTATTTGGTGAGTTTTTTACCTCAGTATTTGTAAGGCCTCGTGCACACGCTGAGTATTTGGTGAGTTTTTACCTCAGTATATGTAAGACCTTGTGCACACGCTGAGTATTTGGTGAGGTTTTACCTCAGTATCTGTAAGGACTCGTGCACACGCTGAGTATTTGGTGAGTTTTTACCCCAGTATTTGTTAGGCCTCTTGCACAGGCTGAGTATTTGGTGTTTTTTTCCTCAGTATCTGTAAGGTGTGAGGGGGTCACTGACCTTGTAGTTGAGGAGAGGTAAGTGTCACGCAGGTTACTAGCCTGTGTGACCTAAAACCTGTAAAAGTTCCCCAGCATGTTATGTGTTGCAGGATTAATTTCAAAAGGGTATATGGTTTTAGGGGAATGACTAAGAGGTCGGGAGGTCATTCCCCTACCTCCCCTGAGGGTGTGGCTGAGCCACATTGAAACCTATGTCCTGTGTTTATTCTGTGGTTGAAAAGACTGGAGTGTGCAGTCTACAGACTGCGGAGTTCAGCTGAAGTTTGCTGACAAACAAGGCAGGGAGACCTGTACACATACGGACTTTGTATATTTTGTTGTTTTTGTTTTGCCTTTTATGCCAGCGAGGCTGTTTTATTCTGTGTCTGGAAGGGTTATGCGCTAACAATAAACCTGCAGCCGACAATCGTTCCTGTGTCTACTTCTGACTGCAGCCGAGTGAGTCGTCTTGCCACAAAGGCCTCATGCAGATGTTCAGTATTTAGTATTTTTTTCCGCAGTATTTGTAAGGCCTCGTGCACACGCTGAATATTTGGTGAGTTTTTACCTCAGTATTTGTAAGACTTCGTGCACACACTGAGTATTTGGTGAGTTTTTACCTCAGTATCTGTAAGGCTTCATGCACACGCTGAGTATTTGGTGAATTGTTACCTCAGTATTTGTAAGCCCTCGTGCACATGCTGAGTATTTGGTGAGTTTTTACCTCAGTATATGTAAGGCCTCGTGCACACGCTGAGTATTTGGTGAGTTTTTACCTCAGTATCTGTAAGGCTTCATGCACACGCTGAGTATTTGGTGAATTGTTACCTCAGTATTTGTAAGACCTCGTGCACATGCTGAGTATTTGGTGAGTTTTTACCTCAGTATATGTAAGGCCTCGTGCACACGCTGAGTATTTGGTGAGTTTTTACCTCAGTATCTGTAAGGCCTCGTGCACACGCTGAGTATTTGGTGAGTTTTTACCTCAGTATCTGTAAGGCCTCGTGCACACGCTGAGTATTTGGTGGGTTTTTACCTCAGTATCTGTAAGGCCTCGTGCACACGCTGAGTATTTGGTGAGTATTTACCTCAGTATCTGTAAGGCCTCGTGCACACGCTGAGTATTTGGTGAGTTTTTACCTCAGTATCTGTAAGGCCTCGTGCACACGCTAAGTATTTGGTGAGTTTTTACCTCAGTATCTGTAAGGCTTCATGCACATGCTGAGTATTTGGTGAGTTTTTACCTCAGTATCTGTAAGGCCTCGTGCACACACTGAGTATTTGGTGGGTTTTTACCTCAGTATCTGTAAGGCCTCGTGCACACGCTGAGTATTTGGTGAGGTTTTCCGTCAGTATCTGTAATGGTACCTTTACACGCCGCCACAACAGGATGGATACCAACGGCAACTTCACGTGCACGAGCACGGCCGAACGGTTACCAACGGGAACCGCACCCTCTATACACGCCGCCACAAGGTGCGCTACGCTACGCTACATCTACAGCTACATACATCGCCGGGTGTCGCAAGTAGCCGTCTGTAGCTCAGCGTACCAGCTTTACACACAGCCACCACAGAGTGATCTGGGAGCAACAAAGGCAGGACGTAAAACAAATAGGCGTGCCACAGACCTGTACGCCGCGCCCAAACCACAACCATTGGCCAACACTACGGAGTTGTGATTGGGCACGACGGAAAGGGCGGATGGCCGAGACGTGCCGTACTAGTGAACGGAGTGTGGCACGGAATAAGCGCTTGTGACATGGCGGAGCCTGGCGAATGCATCCAAATCGATGGTAATGGGTCACGCTAGAGCGGTGGCCAGTCACATATCCCGTGTGTATGAAAGTAGCGGTCCGGGGCTATGTGTGCGTAGTACAAGTGTTTGCCGTGTCACGCACGATCAGCGCTTGTGACAGCCGCGTGTGCAGATTGAACTGAGGTGCGTTTGTGTGCCACACATTAGCGTCTTACAAAAGACAGTATGTGCGTTTTCTGTCAAAAATCTGTGACAACTGTGGCGAAGTATGTGTATGTATACAGGCTGAATGGGGTTTAATATATGTGCTGACAGATGTGAATGTAGTGGATCAGCTTCCAAGGCACCAAGTCAAAGATCTGTGTGACAGTGTATTAGCAAACACCTGACAAGAATATGTCCTGCATCAATGTGCTGTGTGCAGGGGACCCTCTGCCTACAAAAAATAAAGGATCATGTACGCACAATGGCCACAAACACTGTTGGGCAAAAGACTTTCAGAAAAACATGGCTACCCACACATATTGTGTGCACAATCCCAGCCAATAGGTGGCTATGACATCCCAGGCCCCCACCCAACCCTGCATCACATTGCCCTCCTCCACCAAGTAATCAGGCTCACACAGATTATGTTGGATCCAACAGAAAAAGGTTTAATATATTGCATGAATCTTGACCTTGTCTTGTGCAAACAAAATATACATAAAGTAAAAACATTGTAGAATTCAAGAGCAGGTGACATTCATCAGGCAAATTCAATGGATAAGCAAATCACCACACATTGCAAACTGTGCATGGAAAAAATACAAAAATAACCTAAACTAACTAACTAAATAACTACATAATGAAAACTCATGCACATAATGAAAACAAAGAGAATGGAAAAGGTCAACCAAACATTAAAGGGGTGCAGCTAACCTGCTGTCACCTTCATTGAAAACACAAAAAGCAACTCCCAGAGCCAGCCACATTATATGGCCTGGTCCTGCCAGCTCACTGCACCAGACCCATTGAAGTAGGAGCAGTAAGCTTCTCTACTGTCCCTGGCCTCCTGCCGAGTGCGGCCATGGCTCTGCGGCTGGAGTGGCACAATCACATGGGCCTCATCACGCCAAGACCCTGGACGGAGCTCCCCTGTTGTAGCGTCTGCATTATCTACATAACCTCCTGGCGTGTATGATGCCCTATCCCTACGACGCAGGAAGTTATGTAGCACACAGCAGGCCACCACTACCGCGTCAATAGACTCCGGTTTCATATGTATAGGTGTATGAAAAATCCGGAATCTATTGGCCATTATCCCAAACGCATTTTCAACTACTCGGCGGGCCCGGGATAGCCGGTAGTTGAAAATGCGTCTCGCAGAAGTAAGGGCCCTCTGGGGATATGGCCGCAGTAGGTGTTCCTGAAGTGGGAATGCTTCATCCGCCACAAACGCAAAGTTGAGATGTTCGGTCGTGTGCTCATTTGAGGGTAAGTTTAGCCCACCATTCCCTAGTAGTGTTGCCAAGGAGCTTAGGGCAAACACCCCCCCATCTGAGTTGCGACCAGGCATTCCAACATCCACGTAGAGGAACTCATAGTTGGCATCTACTACAGCCATGAGGATTATACTACAATACCCTTTGTAATTGTAATACAAAGAGCCAGAGTGGGCAGGTTTGGTAATCCTCACGTGCTTACCATCCAATGCCCCGCCACAGTTGGGGAAGTTCCACCGGGTTTCAAACCCTTGGGCCACTTCCAGCCATTCTGCAGCGGTTAATGGCATTTTCATGTAGGCTGGCTGCAGAGCTCTCCAGATGGCCCAACACGTTTCAGGGATCAGGCGGCTCAGCAGGGGCAGGGAGACACGTGACACGTATGTGAGGGATGTCATGGACTGCCCTGTAGCCAGGAACCGCAAAGTGATCGCCAACCGCTCAGCAGCTGATACTGATGGGCGCATTATAGTGTCCTGACGCGCTATCATTGGCCCAACACGCTCCAATAGGAAGGTGAAACAGTCCTCGGGCATACGGAGATAGTTTCGGTAATCATCAGGACAGTTAAGCTCCAGCTCCCGCAACAGCTGCATGTGGCCCCGGGTTTCCCGCCTCAGAAGCCAATCACGGGTCCACATCCGCCGCTGTCTGCGCCTCATCAACCTTTCATACCGATCCTGATACCACATTTGCTCTTCCACCAACGCAAGAGCCACGATAACATTGCGGTCATGGATATTCTGCATCCTCAATATCAGCACCTGTAGATGTGAAAGCACAACATGAGTACATAGACCAAAATGTGTGCAAGTCAGCAGGTTCAGCAAGCCACACCTCTTTTCCATTACACACTATAGCCAAGAGGATGGGATCTCTTGTGTGGGCCCAAAACACAACCCTGAAGCAAGGACGGCAAACACCCAGTAGTCACCCCAAACAACATGGCACACGGCGATTGAGAGTGGCCTCCTCTACATCAACGTCAATGGGAGCTCCCAAAATTCACACATCTGCACCTAGGTGAGTTAGAAAGGGACATGTGTCACCAATAATGTTGGTCAAACAGGTCCCATAATCCATTACACAGCCCATAATGTCAATTGATTACAGTAAAAATGAGAAGAATAACGAATGTGACGTACCCCGATATGGAAGGTTGAGGAAGGCTACATGAACCAAACAACATTGCACATGACTGCGGATGGTTACCCATGGTGTAATTGGTTTTTGAAGGTGTCATTTTAAATACACATGTATGCCATGTCTGGCGCCCAACACCTCAAAGCCCTGTGTCATCCCATTCCCGTTGAACACAGTCTCCATTGGCCACAACCAGTATGCAGAAATCGATCCAGTCGACATGAGTGACACAGTTCCGTCTACAGTCATGCATCCATTCTCCTGTATGTTGTCTGCAAACAAACACAGCAATGTATCTCAACAAAAGTGTCAAGGCCCACACAAAATGCCGTATCCTAACCCACACACTACACTATATGTCGTCCCCTAAAATACAAACCCCTATATCGGCCGCTACACCAGTCTCCGGCGCTCTCCAAGAACATCAACATATGCACCCCACCCTGCGCCAATTCCATGTGTGTCCACAAAAACTTACCTAATGGGTCTGGCCAGCAAGCGTAATGTTTGGCGGGATGGGCAACTTTTAAAGGGCCGCCAACCTATCACGATTCAGCGATCTCCACCAATTAGCGGAAGGCAAATCCGCACCCAGGTGCCCCTTCAGGATGTGCATTATTGTGTCCGCTGTGATTGGTGTCCCGGACTATAAAGGCAGGTCAATGGCCACTGCTCCGTGTCCAGACGTCGATGTGCATTGAGCTACTAGTGTCCTGTTTGACTTCTGTTGCTCTGACGGTAAGCCTCTTTAGCGGTTTGTAAGAAAATGTAATGAACGCAGCTGGTTCTGGCACAGGCAGCTTAGGCGATGTGTGTATGGCCATGTTTGAAGCGGCATGCAAATATTGAACACGTAATATTAAATATGTGAACCTTATTCTGTGTCGCCCAGTAGCCAGGTAGTGCCTATACTTATATAGTGTAAGTATGTATTGCACCTTCTGCTTTTTGGCAATGGTAAAAGAGCACGGTGTTATATCTTTGGCTGGTACTTCACATCAACATTTCAGGGGTGGTAGAATTGTGGCGGACATTCCAGGGATGTTGGGTACATGTGGTAAAATGGGACTTCCACGTCTGGAGGAACACCTACATGATCATCTGGGTGCACATTACATGTAGTATGTGCAGTGTTGGCACACAGCCAGCCCGCCTTTCTGATATAGTGACCCCTTACCATTGTGGACACTGGCCAGGTACTAGTTAGCACACAACGTGTTAGGTCACATGTTGCCCTCTACAGGTATGTACGCACACACCGTGTCAAGGTGTGTTGCAATAGGTACATTGGGGACAGAAATCATGTTTGAAACATCTGTAGGTGGACACCGATATCCGGGGCTTGATATTGGCAGCATACATGTGTTTGAGTTAGTAGCGGTCTGAGATTGAGAAAATGGCACACTCATGGCCAGTTTCACTCCACAAAATAGCTGCATAGATGATCACTGTAGAAAGGTAATGATTATGTGTATGATTGTGGCAAGTTTTGAAATGTCGGTATGCCTTGTGTTGTGACTGTGTTCTTTTTGTTTTAATTTTTCATCGGCAGATGCCGACGGGTACTGTGGAATTGGAATCCCAGCTTCTCACGGAGTATCAGCGGCACGAATGTTTGTGGCGCAGCTCGCTGCCCGAATATAAAAATCGGGCAGCGAGGGCCGAGGCCTACAGGAGTCTTGTGGCTCTGGCAAATCGCTTGGAGCCAAGGGTAGGCAAGACGTGGGACCAGCCTATGGTGGCACTTAAGATCAAGAACATGAGGTCGGCGTTCATGCGGGCTCACATTCTGTACCAGCGTCGTCGCTCAGGGGCTGGAGCAGAGGAGGTACCATCACCTACCCTATGGTACTATCCCCTGTTCACCTTCATCCTGGGCGAGGTTCGCCCGCATCGAACGACCACCAACTGCCCCGTTGCTGCGTCCCATGTAGGCCCGGCTGCATCACCACCTGCGCCACAGGAGGTGGGTAATTGTGTGACAGTGGTGGGCCACAATGTTTCCTTCACATGTGTGCTTCGATAAATCCTTCACACCAAATGTGTTGCCATATTTACCTCCTTGCTGCGGCACACCTTGGGGTGTCAATCTATCTGCCCTCCTTCCATGACTTACCAGACTTTTCTATTCTATGCTTCCAGCCGTATTGCAATGTTGCTTCTTCCACAACATCTTGGTATGTTTAGGTTAGTTATTTAAGGGTTTCAAGATAGCAGGTGGTTTGTTCTCAAACAGCCACATAGTACCATGTAGTAAATGGTGCTGTCTCACGTGTGTTGGCTTTGTTGCCAGTGGGTTAAAGGTAATTGAGTGAGGGGTGGATTCTCACCATAAAGGAGTCCTAATGGGAAGGTGCCCAATATGTGTCATTGGCCAGCACAGCCCCCAGTATCAAGGTGTTGTGGTGACATGTCCTAATATTGGATTACGGCTACGTGACAAAACAACTAATTATGTATTTAGCTGAGCTCCTGGAATGGTCGAGGTGAGTGTACAGGAGAACCACTGGTTTTGGGGTCTTGAACCTTATTTGCTTTACTGTTTTTATTCCTCATTTTGCATTCTGGTAGTTGGGCTTGGTGTGTGTGGGAGTGGTATATAGAGTCCTGTTGTGAATGTATACAGTTGATATTGCCTCCACTAATGGTTTTTTTTTTTTATTTTTTCCCCACCCACAGGCCCCAGAAGAGGACGGCTCCATTGCCGAGGATTCTGTTGCTGATGATGCTCAGCCCATGACATCTGGGGCTGAGCAGGAGGGCGCGGCGAGTGATGTGGGTCCAGGCCCAGGTCCCAGCTCCGGGATCCGTCGCCGCCGACGTCCTGCACCACCTGAGACGGAGCTGGCGACCTGGGCCCGACGCGTGTTGTTGGATGAACAACGGACCCACATTGACCCCGACGCCCTCTGCATGAGCAACAGAATGCGAGGGATGGAGCCGCTCCAGAAGAAGATCCTTCTGAGGGTGTTCCACAATGCCGCTGATGCTGCCGAGGATGGGGCCCTTCAATGGGGCTGCCACGTCCCCTCCCCCATGCAACACACCTTGTGGCCCCTTTCACCAGCTGCCCCATCTCGGCCCGTGAGAAGACCGGCCCCGCCACAGTCACCCCATCCCCCCTCAACACATCGTCGTTCAACCAGACGTTCTGGGGCAGGTCGGGGCTGCCCTCAGAGGAGGGGGGATGCGGCATTGTCAGAGCCGACAGAAGAGGAGTAATTTGGACACTAGTAGCCAATGCACAGAATTGGCAGTCTGGACTTTATAATTTCAGGAATTTGGTTTTATATGTATATTTTGTTTATTGATTTTTGGCTAAAATTAGTGGTTTTTTTAAAAAATTTTTTACCACTTAAATTCTATTATTTGTAATTTATTTTAAATTCCAGGCTGGAATAAATTTTATTTATTAACACAATTGTGTATTCATTTCAGAATAAGGATTGTGTGGGTTTTTGGGGGTGAATGGAATTGTGGCCAATAATAGGTTTCCCCAAGCCACACAATATGGGCCAGTGCTCGCTCAGCAGGATCACCATCGGTTCATTTGGAATGTCTAAGCACATTCACAAAGGGATGTTGTGATGTGCCTCACATAGTTAGGTTATGGTGAGGTTTGGTCACCAAATATTAGTAAGGTCACATGAAGGAGCGTATAACAAAGTTAGAACAGCATTTTATTGTAAACATACATGTGTCACAGACATTTGCCATCATACAAGGAAGGCTTAGGCCAGATGGGGCTAGCCAGTCCACACTTGTGATGGTCCCAATGTGGGACAGTATAGGGATTGTAGGCCAGATGGGGCTAGCCAGTCCACACTTGTGATGGTCCCAATGTGGGACAGTATAGGGATTGTAGGCCAGATGGGGCTAGCCAGTCCACACTTGTGATGGTCCCAATGTGGGACACTATAAGAAAAGAGCCCAACGGGGGCAAAAAAAAAAAAAAAACCAATATTTTCACTTTTGCAAGGCAACAAGCCAACGTGTGAAAATTTTAGGGTCCAACAAGGACAACTGTTTGTGGGGCCATGTTTGGCCAGGATACAATGCATCCCTCAAATTCATGGGTGTGAACCATGGTGTGGGTGTAGGTCCGCCAGCATTTGAGCCAGGCGGCCAAGGTCCTGCAGGCCACGCTGTAGAGCCGTGGTCAAACGGGCCACAAATGCCTGATGGGCCTGGATGAATTCCTCCATGGTAGGGGCACCTGTATTGGGAGTAAACACAAACTTTAGTACACACTCGTCACTGCTGATGGTTAGTCATGACTGGCCGCAACCATCCACTTACCCTGTTCCTCCAAATCCAGTTCACCATCAGACGGGGAGGGAGATGGGGTCAAGCTCCATCCATATGAGCCCGCACGTTCACCATCTGGAAAAAGGGAGAACCAACATGGTTTACTTTGTTTACATAAATTGTTTGGCCCCAGATGAAATTGAAGCAACAGTGTGCAGGGTGTGTGTGGCAACATAACACACTTACCACCATAGTCACTGTGTGGGGACATGGTCACCCCAGGACTCGCCACTGAGCTGGAGACAGTGGGAGCTGGTGTTACTCCCGGGCTGGGGCTCCGTGGCCACATTATGTGGTTCAGGGGTAACAGTGGTCCTGGGCTACGGGGCAAAGACTCCTCTGGGCCGCCAGGTACTTGCTGCTCCTCGCCCTCCTGTGGGGAGTTGATGTGTTCCTCCAGCAGCCAGGCAGATGGGGACAGCTGGTCACACTCCAGCGGGCTGCCAGGTGCGGACTGGTCCTCCACGTCCTCTGTCCCGGTGGTTGACGGGACGTCTGGCTCCTGAGGCCCGGGGGAAGGTGTTGCCCCTGGGGACAAGGGTGCCACTTGAGGCTGATGTGGTGGGGTTCTTGATGGGCCACCTGGGGGTGGGGCATGGGGCCCTTCTTCTGATGAGGATTCAGCATCTAGTTTGAAATTTGAACATAAAAGACGTAATAAGATCATGCCTACACATTGTTGTCCTACAAAGAGCTTGTGTGGGTATTTATTTGACGGCTATGGCTGGGGTCACACACACACAGATATGTGGCCAGATATTGTTGACAGATCTCTGGTTGCAGTGAAAGCATGGACACATTGTTCCATTTTGAGGCTGTCTCCAAATGTCAACATGTGACCATGATTTGACTGCAAACAGAGATGTGCAAACAATATGTGGGCAGATATCTGTGTGTGTGACCCCAGCCTTACTTAGCATCAACCAGGTGATGCTGGATGCATACACTCATGTTGTATGCATGTACTGTGCGTGTGAGCCATTTTTAGGGCTGACTGGATGAGCACAACACTGTGAAGATGTGTTTGATTGTGTAGGCCACACTGTCCCTTGTCATATGTTTCCATCATTTTTTGTGTATTGTGGGACATGCACATGTGGCGGTGTGTGTTTTGGGGCAACAATTACTCACCACGCAGCCTGCCAATCCTGGCACGGATGTCCAGTATGCGACCTGGGCATTTGTGCTTCAAGTCAGCGATCTTTTTTTGGATCGCTTTTACTGTCCTCTGTACCCCCAGTTTGCAGAGCAGGGCCCGCTGGATCCGCCGCACGGTGCACCGATTGCGCAGCCTGGGGTGGCGGTGGTGATGGTGGCCCCAATAGTCCCGACGGTCACAATGATCAATGAGGATGATCAGCTCCGCCATCCCCCATGTTGCGGCGCGGTGCACGGCTGCCATGACTGCTATGGTGTGTGCAGAGGCGGGGCTGGCACCTTGCAGGCAGAGTGAAAATGAAACCAACGTCATGACGTCATTACGACCGCTGTGGGGGTGACGCACCTTTATAAGTAGGCCAACACGCAGACTCGGCCGACACACTTATGCGGCCCCTACTGCAGCAGACCCACAGTGCAGTCCGTACAACACGGCTCTGATCTGTCTACTGGGTAATCTCCTCCGATGTGGTATGGGATTGTGTGCATCTGTGTGCGCGCTGCGCGCACTGCCAGACCCGGAACACTTCTACGGCAGCTGCTGTGCAATAAGCCAGAGCGGTACGTAACACACACTTGTGCGCTGTGTCCCGCATTATTCGTTTTCATGTTGATAGGATGTGCACACTGTATGTACATCATGGGCCATTTATGATTTTACGTTCAAGTGTGTGTCCGCGTAATTGTACTACTATCTGATCGTGCATACGGCGCGTATGTGTAGTGCTGAAGGGACAGCTCATCCAAGATGGAGGGCTGTGAGGCAAGGGCCAATCGTAACGCAGCATCTTCCACCAATGATCGCTGAAGGGGCGCGGTATCACGCAGCATGGGTGACGCCTTAGCCACATTGCAGCTACATCGCCGGGTGTCCAGAGTTCCCTTCTGTTCCTTCTTTACACGCCGATACAGCTCGCTACAATCGGCGATGTTGCCATATGTTTATGGGCAGTGCACGGATACAGAGGTATCTGTAGCCGGCTGTGTCGTCCCGTCTTCAGACGCCGCTACTACGGGCGATATTGGCTCGACAAGCTACATTTGTAGCCTGTAGCGGGTTGTATGCATCCTGTTGTGGCGGCGTGTAAAGGTACCATATGCCTTCCTCGGCCTACCATAGTAACCAGTCACAAAGTGGCAGTAAAGATTCCTTACCAGTGGAGAATAGTTCAGAAGAATGGAAATCCACACCTATGATTTATGAATCTACCCAGGCAAACTCAAAAAGAAAAGAAATGGAAACTATATCCAGATCACATGATGGCTCTAATTTTCGGGAAGATTATGACTCAGCTCGAGACCCTCAAACCAAGAGCCCGGTGAGACAAAGAATGAAGACCTCAAGGAAAGACACAGATCCTCTCTCCAGCCTTGACGATGGACAACTATCAGATAGAGATTTCTTGGTTAAAGTATTTGCTGATTTTAAAAAATCTTTGAGAGACAACATTGATGAGATTAAACATTCGGTGGCCTCGATAGTTTCCAGAACAGAAAAAACAGATTAATTAAAATTAATTAAAAACGGAGTGCATTGACTCTAGAAAATCTCAAGACAGGGTGACTAATGAAATTAAAGTTCTGAAGGATAGGTTAGCAGATAGAGAGGACCAGGACCGCAGGAATAACCTGAAATTTAGAGGAATTCCCGAAAAGATAAAGCAGGATAACTTGATTAATTACGTGAAATCTCTCACTAGAAAAATTGCTCCCTCAGTGGAAAATATGGAGTATTTTATAGAAAGAGCCCATAGATTGCCAAGGCCCTCGCATCTTTCGGACGACGTTCCAAGGGATGTGATAGCTAAATTTAGCTTCTATCAAACCAGAGATAAAGTGACAACTTTCTTAAGAGATAATAAATCCCTACCTCCACCTTACGACGGGATTAAAATCTTCACAGATATTTCTAAAGACACGATGCTGAAGAGGAAACCTTTGAAGCCTGTAACGGACATTCTACGTGCTAAGGAGATCTTGTACAGATGGGGTCGTCCGACCACTAGTGTTATTTTTACATACAAACAGAAATCTTTTGTTACTGAAGATAAGTCTGAGGGACTGAAAGTTTTGAGAAACTTAAGGTGCTGTCACACAGCACAACCTGGCCAGCGATGTCGGAAGCGATGCGCGGGTGCCCGCTCGGTTCCGACATCGCTGGCCAGCTGTCACACAGCACGGCTGCGGCCGGCGATGCCGCAGCGATGCGGGCGGTGACATCGCTCGCTGGGCTAGGCTCAGCCCAGCGAGCGATCCGCAGCAACGCTGCGGTATAGGCTGGATCGCCGCTGACATCGCTCTGGCGATGTCACACGGCGCGATCCAGCCTAATCGCAGGTCGCAGGTTTTCAGGTTTACAGTTCTTCCCGTAAACCTAACAACCTGCGACTAGCGATAAAACGCGGTCGCGTCGAGCTGTCACACAGCGCGACGTCGCTAGCGACATCGCTGGTACGTCACTTTTCCGGCGATGTTGCTAGCAACGTCGCCTGGTGTGACAGCACCATTACATCTAACTTATACTTGACGGGTCTTAAGTAGCTCTGTTTGACACTTTAAAGATTTAAGGTCCAATTAGGCACAATGGCCAAAACATTAGCCTAGCAGGAAGTTGAATAACGGTTCCCTTGAACCCTTCCTTATAGTATTGATACTTACATAGTTCTTATTACTAGTTACATTCTGTGTTATAGTTTGCTTCATTTAATAGTTTGTTTCTTTACCTACCTGTAGTAGTTTAGTTTCCCTCCTCATTCTCTCCCTTCCCTCTCCCTCACACTTCCTCAGCTTCATACTTTCATTGCAGCTAGCTTACGTACATTTTTAATTCTTCATTGAGACAATGACCACCAGATACTTTCACTAAATGTCCATGGGTTAAATACCCCTCAAAAAAGGTTCCATGTATGGAAAGAACTTGCGAGACATAAAATTGATTTGGCAGGAGTTCAGGAAACTAAAATTTGCCTAGAAAATCCACCAAAGTTTACGAATAAACTATTTCCTCATATCTATTTCTCCTCTAACAAGAAAAAAAAATCTGGAGTTGCCATTCTGATTAGGGATACTCTTAAATTTGAAGAACTTGAGGTCCATAGAGATGATGAGGGCCGATATCTTATCCTGATATGTAAAATAAATGATACTCCTCACCAGGGCCGGACTGGGACCAAAAAGCAGCCCTGGAAAACAAGCCCCACCAGCCCACACACTATATCAACAAACAGCCCCAATCCGTAAATTTTGCTTTTACGTTGTCGTGGCCCTCACCACATTCTTAAAGGGATCCTGTCACCCCCAAAACACCTCTAAAGCTATTAAAAGATGTCCCTAGAGCATAGTAACACTTACCCTACACTCCTTTTAGCTCCTAAATGCAGCTAGTGAAAATGAAGATAAATGTTATTACAGTACCTCATTAGTGATGATAATGAGTGACTATTGTATGCATAGTCACCCTGGCAGGCTCTCCCTCTTCATGATATCACGCCTCAATAGGCGTGATCTTCAAATCAGATTAAAATGCGCGCCTCCCCGCTCTGTCCTATTCCGGCTGGGCTGCAGTGGGGCTGGGTGACGCGAATCGCGTCATTTCCGGCATGTACACCCGTGCCGCTCTGTTAGCTTCAAAACGTGCAGTGCAGATCTTGAAGCTAACAGCGGCGCGGGTGTACATACGTCACCCGGCGCCAGAAATGACGCGATTCCTATGCAGCGGTCCGGCTGGCATAGGACAGAGCGGGAGGTGCGCATTTTAATCTGATTTGAAGATCACGCCTATTGAGGCGTGATATCATGAAGAGGGAGAGCCTGCCAGGGTGACTATGAATACAATAGTCACTAATTATCATCCCTAATGAGGTAGTGTAATAACATTTATCTTCATTTTCACTAGCTGCATTTAGGAGCTAAAAGGAGTGTAGGGTAAGTGTGAATATGCTCTAGGGACAGCTTTTAATAGCTTTTGAAGTGTTTTGGGGGTGACAGGATCCCTTTAAAGGAGTTATCTGAAGAGCCACATGTGAATGGTGCAGCAGAGGGAATAATCAGCCACAGCTCCATTTACATGGTGCTATTCAAAGCTCCATTTGTCAGGATTTTGGGGTTTCAGTGGTCAGCAACACAGACACGCAGCCTCAGCCAGCCACACGCAGCCTCAGCCAGCCACACGCAGCTTCAGCCAGCCACACGCAGCCTCAGCCAGCCACACGCAGCCTCAGCCAGCCACACGCAGCCTCAGCCAGCCACACACAGCCAGCCACACACAGCCACACAGCCAGCTACCCACATACAGCCACACAGAGCTACAGCCACACACAGGTATCCACATAGACAGCCACCAGCCACATATAGACGCAAACAGACACACAACCAGCCACCGAGACAGCCAGCCACACAAACAGCCAGCCACACATACAGCTACAGCCAGAGCCAGCCACACATACAGCTACAGCCAGCCACACACAAACAGCCAGCCACATAGACAGCAACATAGACAACCATAGCCAGCCACACACAGACCGCCACACACACCACACAGGCAAATAGTCAGCCACACACAGCCAGCCACACACACAGCCACAGCCAGCCACACAGTCCCAGCCACACACAGCCAAGCAGCCGCAGCCACACAGCCACAGCCACACAGCCGCAGCCACAGAGGCACAGCCCCAGGCGCACAGAGGCACAGCCCCAGCCGCACAGATGCACAGCCCCAGCCCCAGGCGCACAGAGGCACAGCCCCAGCCCCAGGCGCACAGAGGCACAGCCCCAGGCACAGAGGCACAGCCCCAGGCACAGAGGCACAGCCCCAGGCACAGGGGCAAAGCCCCAGCGGCACAGGAACAGAGGCAGCACAGCCCCAGGCACAGAGGCAGCACAGCCCCAGGCACAGAGGCAGCACAGCCCCAGGCACAGAGGCAGCACAGCCCGAGGCACAAAGGCAGCACAGCCCCAGGCACAGAGGCAGCACAGCCCCAGGCACAGAGGCACAGAGGCAGCACAGCCCCAGGCACATTGGTACAGAGGCAGCACAGCCCCAGGCACAGAGGTACAGAGGCAGCACAGCCCCAGGCACAGAGGCACCACAGCCCCAGGCACAGAGGCAGCACAGCCCGAGGCACAGAGGCAGCAAAGCCCCAGGCACAGAGGCAGCACAGCCCCAGGCACAGAGGCACAGAGGCAGCACAGCCCCAGGCACAGAGGCACAGAGGCAGCACAGCCCCAGGCACAGAGGCACAGAGGCAGCACAGCCCCAGGAACAGAGGCAGCACAGCCCCAGGCACAGAGGCAGCACAGCCCCAGGCACAGAGGCAGCACAGCCCCAGGAACAGAGGCAGCACAGCCCCAGGCACAGAGGCAGCACAGCCCCAGGCACAGAGGCAGCACAGCCCCAGGCACAGAGGCAGCACAGCCCCAGGCACAGAGGCAGCACAGCCCCAGGCACAGAGGCAGCACAGCCCCAGGCACAGAGGCACAGAGGCAGCACAGCCCCAGGCACAGAGGCAGTACAGCCCCAGGCACAGAGGCAGCACATCCCCAGGAACAGAGGCAGCACAGCCCCAGGCACAGAGGCAGCACAGCCCCAGGCACAGAGGCAGCACAGCCCCAGACACAGAGGCAGCACAGCCCCAGGAACAGGGGCAGCACAGCCCCAGGCACAGAGGCAGCACAGCCCCAGGCACAGAGGCAGCACAGCCCCAGGCACAGAGGCAGCACAGCCCCAGGCACAGAGGCACAGAGGCAGCACAGCCCCAGGCACAGAGGCACAGAGGCAGCACAGCCCCAGGCACAGAGGCAGCACAGCCCCAGGAACAGAGGCAGCACAGCCCCAGGAACAGAGGCAGCACAGCCCCAGGCACAGAGGCAGCACAGCCCGAGGCACAGAGGCAGCACAGCCCCAGGCACAGAGGCAGCACAGCCCCAGGCACAGAGGCAGCACAGCCCCAGGCACAGAGGCAGCACAGCCCCAGGCACAGAGGCACGGAGGCAGCACAGCCCCAGGCACAGAGGCAGCACAGCCCCAGGCACAGAGGCACAGAGGCAGCACAGCCCCAGGCACAGAGGCACAGAGGCAGCACAGCCCCAGGCACAGAGGCAGCACAGCCCCAGGCACAGAGGCACAGAGGCAACACAGCCCCAGGCACAGAGGCACAGAGGCAGCACAGCCCCAGGCACAGAGGCAGCACAGCCCCAGGCACAGAGGCACAGAGGCAGCACAGCCCCAGGCACAGAGGTACAGAGGCAGCACAGCCCCAGGCACAGAGGCAGCACAGCCCCAGGCACAGAGGCACAGAGGCAGCACAGCCCGAGGCACAGAGGCAGCACAGCCCGAGGCACAGAGGCAGCACAGCCCGAGGCACAGAGGCAGCACAGCCCCAGGCACAGAGGCAGCACAGCCCCAGGCACAGAGGCAGCACAGCCCCAGGCACAGAGGCAGCACAGCCCCAGGCACAGAGGCAGCACAGCCCCAGGCACAGAGGCAGCACAGCCCCAGGCACAGAGGCAGCACAGCCCGAGGCACAGAGGCAGCACAGCCCCAGGCACAGAGGCAGCACAGCCCCAGGCACAGAGGCAGCACAGCCCCAGGCACAGAGGCAGCACAGCCCCAGGCACAGAGGCAGCAGAGCCCGAGGCACAGAGGCAGCACAGCCCGAGGCACAGAGGCAGCACAGCCCCAGGCACAGAGGCACAGAGGCAGCACAGCCCCAGGCACATTGGTACAGAGGCAGCACAGCCCCAGGCACAGAGGTACAGAGGCAGCACAGCCCCAGGCACAGAGGCAGCACAGCCCCAGGAACAGAGGCAGCACAGCCCGAGGCACAGAGGCAGCAAAGCCCCAGGCACAGAGGCAGCACAGCCCCAGGCACAGAGGCAGCACAGCCCCAGGCACAGAGGCAGCACAGCCCCAGGCACAGAGGCAGCACAGCCCCAGGCACAGAGGCAGCACAGCCCGAGGCACAGAGGCAGCACAGCCCCAGGCACAGAGGCAGCACAGCCCCAGGCACAGAGGCAGCACAGCCCCAGGCACAGAGGCAGCACAGCCCCAGAGGCAGCACAGCCCCAGGCACAGAGGCAGCACAGCCCCAGGCACAGAGAGCAGCCAGCACAAGCGCACAGCCCAGGCACAGAGGCAGCACAGCCCCAGGCACAGAGGCAGCACAGCCCCAGGCACAGAGGCAGCACAGCCCCAGGCACAGAGGCAGCACAGCCCCAGGCACAGAGGCAGCACAGCCCCAGGCACAGAGGCAGCACAGCCCGAGGCACAGAGGCAGCACAGCCTAGGCACAGAGGCAGCACAGCCCCAGGCACAGAGGCACGTGCCTCAGCTGATGGTGAAAGTACCTTGCCTTGCTTTCCTCAGCTTTGGCTTGCAGTCTCGCACTGCCCCAGGTTTGCAGCTGACAGGCCACACAGGAAGAGTGAGGAGGACTGGAGACTGTACGCTGTCTTCAGGCCAGCTCCACTGGCTGCCTGCACAGGGACCACCGGTAATGGCTGGGGTCGGGGTGGCCGGTGCCTTTCCATTTCGTTGGCGGGAGAGCAGAATGTGTGCTCTCTCCGCCCACAAAGAACGTGCTGTCGTGATGTCGGCACAGCACGGCACAGCCTGCTCCAATAGAAGTATGAGCCGCTTCCTGGGCCGCCCGCTGATTGGTGTGCAGAGTCTGTGCAGCAACAAGTGAGTCTCTCTCATCATGACTTATAATGCCGCCGCAACTTGGCGGCCGGCGCCGCTCCTCAGACCCCCGCTATGCAGGCGGGCGGCGGCGAACGCAAAATCATTTAAAAGCAGCCAGGCCTGCGGCGGGAGGAACAGGCGGCCCCGCCACCGGCCGGCCCATCGGGAAAAGTCCCGCTCCTCCCGCCTGTCAGTCCGGGCCTGCTCCTCACACACTTGTGAATTTATACGCTCCTAACAAAGGTCAAATTTCATTTTTTAAAAAAATGTTCAGGACTATCCATGATCATAAGAAAGGCAACCTCTTCATTTTTGGGGACTTTAACGCGGTTCCTAATGCTATGTTTGACTCATCCAATAAAGCCAGGAATACCAATGTCCAGCTTGATCCATTATTTAACCAGGAGGAATTCTATGATGCATTCCGATGCATAAACTCGTCATCTATAGAATTTACTCATTTTTCTGACTCGCATAAATCCTTTGCTAGGATAGATCTAGTTTTGACAGATATCAATTCCTTGCAGAAGATTAAATCAATAGAAATACTTCCTAGATCTTGGTCGGATCACTCTCCGGTAATCTTCGTTACTACAGATGGGGCTTCTTATAGTGGGCGGAAACTCTGGAGAGCAAATTCTTTTCTATACCACCATCCAGATTATAAATCCAAAATTCAAAGTATATTACAATATTACTTTAAAGAAAATGATTTGGGAGATATGCCTATTCCAACTTTATGGACTGCCCATAAGGCACTGATTAGAGGTCATCTAATTCAATTAAATTCTCTCCTAAAAAGAAAATTAACTAAAGATACGGCTTCCATCATAAGTAAGATTAAAGACTTGAAATCGGAGGTGATTCGGACCAAACAAAATTCCATCTTTGGTGACATTCTTAAATTGAGGGTTGAACTAAAATCCCTTTTAAGTGCAGAATTTGATAAGGTTTCCCACATTACTAAATCTAATTTTTATAATTGTACCAACAAACCCTCCAAACTATTTGCCAAATTGATAAAAATAAGAAGGGCCAAAACGAGAATTCTACAGATCAGGAATAAACCTAATTCTATAGTCAAATCCCCTGCGGAAATTTCAGATGCCTTTGAAGTTTATTACAAGAAGTTATATAACTTAGGAAAGGAGCCCGGGGAAGTTGATCCCTGTGCTGTGGAAATGGCTTCGTTTTTAGACTCTAATCAACTTCTTTCTTTGACATCTGACCAGTTAAAATTCCTAAACTTACCCTACACTGAAGCTGAAATCTCTGATACTATTGCGTCCCTAAAGAAATTTAAAGGGGGTGTCACACGCGTCAATGTCGTCAGCGAGATGATCGCTGACGACATTGACGGCTGATTGCTGGTGAGCTGTCACACAGACAGACTCACCAGCGATCAATTGACCAGTGACATCATGGAAACGATTTAAATATCGTTTCCACGATGTCCTGCTCCCGCTGCCAGCCTGCTGGAAGCGGGAGCAGGCTGGTCTCCAAGGTAAACTGCGGGTAACTAGGCAGCGCGCGCTGCCTAGATACCCGACGTGTACCTTAGTTACCAGCCTCCTCCGCTCACCCGGTGAGCGGAGGAGGCTGGTAACTAAGGTACACAGTCGGGTATCTAGGCAGCGCGCGCTGCCTAGATACCCGCAGTGTACCTTGGATACCAGCTCCCAGCGCTTGTGAGAGGCGCTGGGAGCTGGAATATCGCTAGTCCCGGTGTCACACGCAGCGATGCTGCGTGTCCACCGGGCGACAATCGCCAGGTTTCTGAGCTGGTTCTGAAACCTGGCGATCATCAACCAGCGATTTATCGCTGGTTGATGCAGTATGTCACACGCGTCAATATCGCTGCAACGTCACGTGCAGCCGATATCGTGCAGGTGATATTGACGCGTGTGACACCCCCTTAAGTCTCCAGGGCCTGACGGGTTACAGAACGAACACTATATTGCCTTTAAAGATATCCTTGTCCCATATTTAACTAGGTTAATCAATTTCCTCACTACTGACCAGAGTAGTCTTCCCAAGGAAATGCAAGAAGCAGTGATTACGGTTATCTCAAAAGATAAGGGTGACACTGAGAATGTAGCTAACTATAGACCCATATCGCTCCTGAATTCAGATCTAAAAATTATTAGTAAAACTTTAAATAACAGACTAAAACAAGTTATCTCGACACTCCTTCACGGGGATCAAGTGGGTTTCGTTCAGGGAAGGGGAACATCGGCTGCTACGAGACGGGCGTTTAAATTTAATAGATTTTATAGAGAGAACTGGGACTCCAACCCTAGTGGTCGCTGTCGACACAGAGAAAGCGTTCGACAGGGTCCACTGGGGGTTCCTCTTTGAGGTTTTGAGGAGGTTTGGCTTTGGGGGTAATATAACTAACTTAATTCATTCGCTTTATTCTAATCCGAGTGCGAAAATCATAACAAATAACTTTTTGTCAAAAGACATCTTGCTAACGAATGGTACACGTCAAGGTTGTCTCCTTTCCCTTCCCCTTCTCTCTTTAACCTCTTTATTGAGCCGTTAGCGGAAAAAATACGTACTCATCCTTTGATAAAAGGCATTCTCATTTCTATGAGACAATTTAAGATTAGTTTATTTGCTGACGATATCCTGGTAACTTTGACTGATCCCATAAATTCTTTACGATATCTCCTTGACACAATTGATAAATTTTCTCGAATTTCCCATTATAAGATCAATTTGAAAAAGACTCAGGTGTTACACTTAAATATAGATCAGGACCTCCTTGACTTGTTAAAACGCGAACACTCTCTCTCGTGGGAAAAAGAATCTATAAAATATTTAGGTATTTATTTGACCAAATCCCTATCTAACATTGTAGACGTTAATCTTAATTATATCTACAAAGTCATTCAGGACGATGTTCTTCATATTTCCAAAATTGATATTTCATGGTTGGGAAGAATAAACTCATTTAAAATGTTTATCTTACCGAAACTTCTCTATATTTTTCGTTCTGTACCCCTACCTGTGTCCAGACAATGGATGGCAAAATTACAAACTCAACTGACGAGATTCATTTGGGATACGAAAAAACCAAGAGTGGCTAAGACTACCCTGGAGAAAGGGAGGTCTAGAGGAGGTCTGGCTGTTCCCAACCTCATCGCATATCATCACTCCACTATCATAAAACTGAGTCAATCATGGTGGGAGACAGGCGATAGACCAAGTTGGCTTACTCTTGAAGATAAAAATATGCTAAAGGGAGGCCTTGGTCCACAACTTCTTTCCTTCCTTTGTGATAAAAACAAACCTCTTCCGAAAGAAACGTTAGTGAAAGCCTCTATTCAATCCTGGAGATTGTTTGTTTCCAAATCATTGAAAAGCTTTCAACCTCATCCACCTACTTGGATCCCAATTGATATATTAGACTATATTTCTGCAAATCTGAAACTTAAATCCTGTAAAGACCATGGGATTGGTTTTATATCTAACATTTTGGATGGCAGAGGAGGGTTGATTCCCTTTGCGGTCCTACAAAACACTTATAGTCTGGAAGACATAGAAGTTAAAACCTGGGAGGAGATTCATCGCATTCTGTTGAGCCATAAACTGGTATTCTCTCTTCCTCACAATGTGACACAACTTTTGAAGTTCCCGCAGAGTACCTTTTTTTGGAAGTTGAAAAACATATATCAGGACATTAATCTAGATTCGGTCTATGTGAAATCTTCAAATGTAGTAGCATGGGAGAAAGACCTGAACATCTCTATAAATACTGAACAACTTGGCAAGTCCTTTGATCTTATGTATACACAGGTACCGTGCATCTCCCTTATTGAGACCCAATTTAAATTGTATTCAAGATGGTATCTTACTCCGCTTAAGCTAAATAAGTTTAATTCACTCAACTCCCCGATGTGCTGGAGGAACTGTAAGCAAACTGCTGATCTGACTCATGTGTTCTGGGGATGTCAATTCCTTAAAAAATTTTGAAAACTAGAAGAAAAGTAGAAAAGCGCACATAGGGTCTTATCCGGGTGTAACCGGGGTGTTGTATTGTGTGCTGTTGCACTAACCTTATGTTGTTGTGAGAGTCACAACAACTATTGAAGCATAAGCCGGCTTGCAGCACTCCGCCCAAGGAAAACAGGTTAAAGCATTAGATGAAAGGTGGTAATTCGTGCACTGCCGTCTGTCCGTTGGTTCCAGGAAATCCAAGGAATCACAAGATGTTAAAAGTCATACCTTTAATACCTTTTAATTTTTGTATATGTCTGTAAACCTTGTGGATCTCTGATGAAGTGGTCTGAAGTACCACGAAACGCGTAAGAATTATACATTAAAGGTATCACTTTTAACATCTTGTGATTCCTTGGATTTCCTGGAACCAACGGACAGACGGCAGCGCACGAATTACCACCTTTCATCTAATGCTTTAAAAAATTTTGGAGAGACATAAGGCATCTAATTAAAGATATTTCTGGAATTGAGATTCTTCTATCTCCTGAGTTAGTGTTGCTTTTGGTTGGGTTGGATTCTCTTCCAAAACGTATAAGGCCACTTACGATTCATATTCTTTTAACAGCAAAAACTATGATTGCCTCACTTTGGAGAGAGTCTACAGTCCCATCTATACAGGATGTCATAGACAGAATTGCATCTCATAATTCTTTTGAATATTCATTCGCTATTAGAAATGGCCTACAAACCAAATATCAGAAGAAATGGGCATTGTGGAATGTAAAATTTCCATCTCCGTTCTTAAAGTCAGCCAAAGTCCCCCAGATAACTTTCTCTAGGCTTCACCACTGGACTGTATGATGGACTCATTGTCTATAGCTTGTACTATAGTAAGTGTCTATAGCTACCTTTCCCCCCTTCATTTCCTTTCCTCTCTCCCTTATGTTTATCTGCTGAAGAGCAGTTCTTCATAACTTGAATTAGCTTGAGATTCTTGGTCCTTAGTATTGATTGCCTTTAGTTATACTATTTTGTAATTACTTCCCAAAGTATTATTTGGAGATGTGTAATTCTTTGTTTCCCTGTTTACTTTCATTGTTCTCTTTTGGTGTTCTGTATTTGATGAAATTGATTGTAATAAGGTAATCTCTTCATATTATACCTTTGACTTCTCTACTTCTTATCAGTTTGCTGTACGACTGTATTTGATTATTATACTTTGTACTTGATTTATTGAAACTTGAATAAAAATTATTTGAACATTTATATTATTATTATTATTATTTATTTATATAGCGCCGTTAGGTTCCATGGCGCTTTACATGAGGATGAGGGAGACAAGGATAAGTACACTAACTCTAGGCGATCAGGACGTACAGGTACAGGAGAAGCAGGGACCCTGTCCACGAGGGCTCACAGTCTATGAGGGGCGGGTTAGGATACAGTAGGATGAGGGTATGTCAGGTATGGGGTGGTCGCCTGGGTCTCATGGCAGGTTGTAGGCTTGACGGAACAAGTGAGTCTTCAGGTGACACTTGAAGCTACTCAGGGTAGGAGAGTGTCTAATGTGTTCGGGCAGGGAGTTCCAGAGTAAGGCAGATGCCTGGGAGAAGTCCTGGACTCGGTTGTGCGAAGAGGTGATGAGGAGGGAGCAGAGGAGGAGTTCTTGGGAGGAGTGGAGGTTGCGTGAGGATAGGTATCGAGAGACCATGTCAGAGATGTATGGTGGCGCCAGGTTGTGTATGGCTTTGTACGCCATGGTTAGTGTTTTGAATTGGGATCTCTTAGAGACGGGGAGCCAGTGAAGGGCTTGGCAGAGGGGGGAGACAGGGGAGTAGCGTGAGGACAGGTAGATTAGTCGGGCAGCGGAGATGAGGATAGACTGGAGAGGTGTGAGGGAGTAAGCCGGGAGGCCATTGAGAAGGAGGTTGCAGTAGTCAAGGCGGGAGATGATAAGAGCATGAATGAGTGTTTTAGTGGTGTTGTGGGTGAGGAAGGAGCGGATCCGTGAGATGTTCTTGAGCTGGAGCCAGAGGGATGTGGTGAGGGCCTCGATGTGGGGCTTGAAGGATAGGGAGGAGTCAAGGATTACCCCGAGGCACTTGGCTTGGGGGACTGGGGAGAGGGCGCAGTCGTTGATGCAGATGGATAGGTTGGGAGGTGGGGTGGAATTTCTTGGGGGGAAGACTATGAATTCAGTTTTGTCCATGTTGAGTTTAAGGAAGCTAGCAGGGAAGAAGGATGAGATGGCGGAAAGGCATTGTGGGATTTTCGAGAGTAGGGAGGTGATGTCAGGGCCGGACAGGTAGATTTGGGTGTCGTCGGCGTAGAGGTGGTACTGGAGGCCATGGGACTCAATGAGTTGCCCTAGGCCGAGAGTGTAAATGGAGAAAAGTAGGGGTCCCAGGACCGAACCTTGGGGGACTCCGACAGAAAGGGGGTAGGGTGAGGAGGAGGTGTGGGAGTGGGAGACGCTGAAGGTCCGGTCCGCTAGGTATGAGGAGATCCAGGAGAGGGCAAGGTGGGTGATGCCAAGGGATTCCAGGATCCCGAGAAGAAGGGAGTGGTCAACCGTGTCGAAGGTGGCAGACAGGTCAAGAAGGAGGAGGATGGAGTAGTGGTGTTTGTTCTTGGCGGTCAGTAGGTCGTTGGTGACTTTGGTCAGGGCTGTTTCGGTGGAATGGAGGGGTCGGAAGCCGGACTGTAGGTGGTCGAAGTGGGAGCACGAGGAAAAGTTAGAGGACAGTTCGGAGTGGACGTGCTGTTCAAGTAGCTTAGAGGCGAATGGGAGAAGAGATATGGGGCGATAGTTAGAGACAGAGGTAGGGTCAAGTGAAGGTTTTTTTAGGATGGGCGTGATTAGGGCGTGTTTGAAGGCCGAGGGGAAGGTACCAGTGCTAAGTGAAAGGTTAAAGAGGTGGGGTGAGGGCTGGGATGAAAATGGAGGTGTGGTTAGGAATGAGGTGGGATGGGAGTGGATCGTGGGCGCTGGTGGTGAGGTGTGATTTTGACAGGAGGGAGGAGAGTTGGTCTTCAGTTACGGGGGGGGAAGTGGCTGATGAAGGAGGAGGGCAGTGTAGATGGGAAGGGGAGTTGTGGGGATAGTGGACCGAAGCTGCTTCTGATCTTGTCGATCTTCTCCTTGAAGAAGGTCGCAAAGTCTTCAGTAGAGATGAGGGGAGAAGGGGGAGGAGCAGGCGGGCGAAGTAAGGAGTTGAAAGTTTTGAAGAGCTGTTTGGGGTTGCGGGACAGAGAGGTTATAAGGGATGAGAAGAACACTTGCTTGGCGGAAGCAAGTGCCGTCTTGAAGTCAGTGATGGATTGCTTGAACAGAGCAAAGTGCTCGGGGGTGTGGGACTTTTTCCATCTCCTCTCGGCGACCCTGGACGCCCGTCTCTATCTATCTATCTATCTATCTATCTATCTATCTATCTATCTATCTATCTATCTATCCATTTTTATTGTTTTCCTCTCTGCCTGCAGCACTAATCACATATTCCATACGGACATATGTATGTGCACAGACTGTTTATCTGCATTATTCTCTTGTGGGATATTACAGCGCTAATGTAAAGAGAAGAAATACCGATGTCACAACCGATGTGTGACATTGCTCATCCTGTAAATCCATCAGGGACGGGGAGGCAGATATATAGTGATCGGCTCCTCGCTCCCCCGTGTCCTGCTCTCTACAGGTGCAGGATGCAGATTATCACTGAATATGGGAAAACGTATGTAATCACCGTATGGTAAGTAACAGACTCCGATCACAAGAAACTTCCATCTCTGGAACAAAACATGGGGAGATTGTATCTAGACAATCTGAGGAGCAGACACTTCACTGAAAGGGAAACACTGAGCTTTATTCATCCTCAAGAATAAAATATACATTGGAGGAACCATTGTGTGATTACATCTGTGTGTATAATCAGCAGATTCTCAGCAGAACAGTTGTGTATTGTCAGGAGCGTCCTGCGTTTCTTTCCTCTCCTCCATCTCTATGACATGTCAGTTATATGTGACTGCACTTTATTTTCAAGGCGAGAAAAGAAATGCACGATCGCATGATGTACGGACAGTGGCAGATTATAATGAGGGCAATCTAGGCTACCACCAGGGGCCCAGGGATCTGGTGGGCCTAGAGTAAATTGCCCCCTATCATAATCTGCAGGACCGCTGATTTCAAACTTGCCTCCTGCGTCCTGGTGTCATGATGTCTGGTGTGTCCTGTGTGTCCTGTATGTGCGGTGTCCTGTGTGCAGTGTCCTGTATGTGCAGTTTGTGCTGTGTGTACTGCGTCCTGTGTGTGCAGTGTGTGCTGTGTCCTGTATGTGCTGTATGTGTTGTGTGTGCTGTATCCTGTGTGTGCTGTGTTCTATGCGCTCTGTATGTGCTGTATGTAATGTGTACTGTGTGTGTTGTGTTCTGTATGCCCTGTATGTCCAGTATGTGCTGTATGTGTTGTGTCCTGTGTGTTCTGTGTGTCCTGTATGTGCAGTGTGTGCTGTGTCCTGTGTGTCCTGTATGTGCGGTGTCCTGTGTGTCCTGTGTGCAGTGTCCTGTATGTGCAGTTTGTGCTGTGTGTACTGCATCCTGTGTGTGCAGTGTGTGCTGTGTCCTGTATTTGCTGTATGTGTTGTGTGTGCTGTGTCCTGTGTGTGCTGTGTTCTGTGCGCCCTGTATGTGCTGTATGTAATGTGTACTGTGTGTGTTGTGTTCTGTATGCCTTGTATGTCCAGTATGTGCTGTATATGTTGTGTCCTGTGTGTCCTGTGTGTGCAGTGTCCTCTGTATACTGTGTCCTGCGTGTGCAGTGTGTGTTGCGTCTTGTGTGTCCTGTATGTGGTGTATGTCCTGTGTGTGCAGTGTGTGCTGTGTGTACTGTATGTGCAGTGTGTCCAGTATGTCCTGTGTGTGCAGTGAGTGCTGTGTCTTGTGTGCAGTGTGTGTTGTGTCTTGTGTGTCCTGTATGTGGTGTATGTCCTGTGTGTGCAGTGTGTCCTGTGTGTGCAGTGTGTCCAGTATGTCCTGTGTGCGCAGAGTGTGCTGTGTCTTGTGTGTCCTGTATGTACTGTGTTTGTAGTGTGTCCAGTATGTCCTGTGTGTGCAGTGTGTGCTGTGTCCTGTGTCCTGTATGTACTGTGTGTGCAGTGTGTCCTGTATGTGCTGTGTATTTTGTGTGCTGTCCTGTGTGTGCAGTGTGTGCCTGTGTCTTGTGTGTCTGTGGCATCCCAGGGGTTAATGTGCCACAGTAATATCACACGGGTTCCCTCCCCACAACACACTGACACTAGCACCTCTGGGCCAGGAGGGGGAGCTAAACCAGCTCCCTTATATACTCCGGGTCAAGAGGAAGTAGTTAGTTCAGTCTAGAGTTAGTCTTTAGGAAAGTTCAGTACAAGGTAGTACTGTGAAGAGTCCAGTTCCTGGGAGAACTGAGAGAGGCTGTAGTGTGAAGGAGCTGCGTCAGGTTTCTCTACAGTCCGCTCACTGATTCCAGGCCTAGCCAGGGTCTGAGGAAAGGAGAACTGAAGACAGAGAAACACATCTGGGAGACTGAGTACCATCACCACTCGCCCCAGAGGAGCGCACAGAACGGACACCAGATCCGAGACTGTGACTGACACACACAGCACAGTAAATCTAGGAGTAGTGGAGTTTCTAGATCGACACTGTACCAGAGCAGAGCAACACGGTGGGGTCAGCAGCACACGGAAGACTCAAGTTGCCTAGCCAAGGGGTACCTGTGAGGAGAGAGACAGTGCCAGCAGCTCAGCTAGAAGCAGCAGCAGGGCCACACACACACAGCTCAGCAGGAGGAAGCTGAGGACCCAGACAGGGTGGGAGCAACCCGGCCCCAGTACAGACTCCGTGGACAATAACCTGCTACAACATCTGCAGTAAAGCTTTGGAAAACTACAGAAACGTGAGTGTGTGATCCTTGAACCAGTCTCCACTATCAATCCCCTTATTATCACATCTATCCTATCCACCATAGACTCTAATTACCACTGCCCCGGGGAACCAACCTCTGCCTACGGAGAGCAGTCCCATCTAAGCTGCCTAACATCATCCCCGGAGGTTCTGCAGCAGCAGTGGTCCCATTACTGACCACAAACCGTGGGTGGCGTCACGACAGACATTCATCCCTTCTAAATACCCCCTTTTACTTGCTGAACCTGGGACACGGTCCGGACCAGGCCCTCCGTGACATCCCCAGCAGCAACCGGGTCCAGTACCGAGTACCCCGTCCCAGTGGGCTCCACATGTCCTGTATGTGCTGTGTGTGCAGTGTGTTCTGTATGTGCTGTGTCTTTTGTGTGTCCTGTGTGTGCAGTGTGTGCCTGTGTGTGCTGTCTGTGCTGTATTTGCAGAGGCACACACAGCATGTATGAGCATTTCACATGTGACTATCCAAAATGGAGGTGCAGAGGGGCACAGTGTGCAGCAGCAGCAGTATTTATGATCATTTGCCCCCTGTAGTTTCAGTCCACTTCTCATATTTTGCCCACTGGGTGTTTGTGCTCCATGTAAGAGATGCATTTTTGGTGCAATTTCTGCGGTCAAAACGGATTTTTTTTTTGTTGTTGTTGCAAAAAAGCTTCACAAACGCACTATCCGTTTCTTGCTTTTTTACTCTGTTTTTTTAGTGCTGCACTTTTCCTTTTTCAAAGCAAAAATGCAGTTTTCTTCCATAAGCAGAGGCGGGGGAAGGCACAGACAGACGCACACACTTTATTACCTAAGTCCGCGGTGTCCGGCGATGGGTTACATCCGGGTATCAGGCTGAGTCACATGTCCAGGTCCTGTCAGTACCGTACCCGCAGGTCCCGCCGGTGCCCAGGAGGAAGACATCTCCGGGGCTCACCGAGGGATCACCGGGGAGGGTAAGTAATGGAGCGTTTGTGGTGTGGAAAGTGCAGGAAAAACGCAACATAAGTGGACTGTGTGATACCGATCCATGTATGGTCAATGGAGAAAGCAAAGCAGAAAAACAGAGCAATAATTGCTGCTCATTATTTTCTGGATCTGCTTTCTGCAGCAGTCAAAGATACAGCGTCTGCACAGCGAAATAAACATCACATTCACTTTACTGCAGATGCAGCGACTGATCTGTTTTGGTGCAGTTTTAGAAAGAAAGAACGAAAAAACAAAAATTGATAACAAACATTGAGTGATCACACAGCGTAAGGCCTCGTGCAGATGTTTAGTATTTGGTGAGTTTTTACCTCAGTATTTGTAAGGCCTCGTGCAGATGTTTAGTATTTGGTGAGTTTTTACCTCAGTATTTGTAAGGCCTCGTGCACACACTGAGTATTTGGTGAGTTCTTACCTCAGTATTTGTTAGGCCTCGTGTAGATGTTCAGTATTTGGAGAGTTGTTACCTCAGAATCTGTAAGGTCTTGTGCACACGTTCAGTACTCGGAGAGTTTTTACCTCAGTATTTGTTATGCCCCTGTCACATGGTTCCACCTCGCCGGTGATGTCGGCGAGGAACTGCGGGAGCGCGCATCCCTGCCGACATCGCCGGCGAGGTGTCACACAGTGCAACTTGCCGCCGATCAGCAACCCAGCGAGCGGTGACCCGCAATGTTAAATGTATTTGGAGAGTTGTTACCTCAGTATTTGTAAGGCGTCGTGCACATGTTCAGTATTTGGTGAGTTTTTTACCTCAGTATTTGTAAGGCCTCGTGCAGATGTTCATTATTTAGTGAGTTGTTACCTCAGTATTTGTAAGGCCTTGTGCAGATGTTCAGTATTTGGTGAGTTTTTACCTCAGTATCTGTAAGGCCTCGTGCACACGCTGAGTATTTGGTGAGTTCTTACCTCAGTATTTGTTAGGCCTCGTGTAGATGTTCAGTATTTGGAGAGGTGTTACCTCAGTATCTGTAAGGTCTTGTGCACACGTTCAGTACTCGGAGAGTTTTTACCTCAGTATTTGTTATGCCCCCGTCACATGGTTCCACCTCGCCGGCGATGTTGGGGAGGAACTGCGGGAGCGCGCACCCCCGCCGACATAGCCGGCGAGGTGTCACACAGTGCAACTTGCCGCCGATCAGCAACCCAGCGAGCGGTGACCCGCAATGTTAAATGTATTTGGAGAGTTGTTACCTCAGTATTTGTAAGGCCTCGTGCACATGTTCAGAATTTGGTGAGTTTTTTACCTCAGTATTTGTAAGGCCTCGTACAGATGTTCATTATTTAGTGAGTTGTTACCTCAGTATTTGTAAGGCCTTGTGCAGATGTTCAGTATTTGGTGAGTTTTTTACCTCAGTATTTGTAAGGCCTCGTTCAGATGTTCATTATTTAGTGAGTTGTTACCTCAGTATTTGTAAGGCCTTGTGCAGATGTTCAGTATTTGGTGAGTTTTTTACCTCAGTATCTGTAAGGCCTCGTGCAGATGTTCAATATTTGATGAGTTGTTACCTCAGTATTTGTAAGGTCTCGTGCAGATGTTCAGTATTTGATGAGTTTTTACCTCAGTATCTGTAAGGCCTCGTTCAGATGTTCATTATTTAGTGAGTTGTTACCTCAGTATTTGTAAGGCCTTGTGCAGATGTTCAGTATTTGGTGAGTTTTTTACCTCAGTATCTGTAAGGCCTCGTGCAGATGTTCAATATTTGATGAGTTGTTACCTCAGTATTTGTAAAGGCCACTTCACACACACAGATATCTGAGTCCAATATCTGAACAGATCTCTGGTTGCAGTGAAATCATGGATACATTGCTCCATTTTGTGGCTGTGTACAACATGGAGCAATGTATCCATGATTTCACTGCAACCAGAGATCTGTTCAGATATTGGACTCAGATATCTGTGTGTGTGAAGTGGCCTTTAGGCCTTGTGCAGATGTTCAGTATTTGGTGAGTTTTTTACCTCAGTATTTGTAAGGCCTCGTGCAGATGTTCATTATTTAGTGAGTCTTTACCTCAGTATCTGTAAGGCCTCGTGCACACGCTGAGTATTTGGTGAGTTTTTACCTCAGTATTTGTAAGGCCTCGTGCACACGCTGAGTATTTGGTGAGTCTTTACCTCAGTATCTGTAAGGCCTCGTGCACACACTGAGCATTTGGTGAGTTTTTACCTCAGTATCTGTAAGGCCTCGTACACACGCTGAGTATTTGGTGAGTTTTTACCTCAGTATCTGTAAGGGTATGTCCCCACGGTCCGGAGGAGCTGCGTGTTGGACGCAGCTCCTCCGGACCTGAGGGAAGCAGCGGGTGGCCCCGTACTCACCAACCGCCCCGTACTCACCATGTGCGGCGGGTGCGGGGCGGCTTCTCCATGCAGTCTCTCTGTGGCAGCTGCTTCCGACTCCGCAGCATGAAATGAACATGCGGAGGAGGAGCGGACTGCCGGCAACCCGCACCGCAGCTCCAAAGACGCTGCGGGCGGGTTATGCATAGTGAGGATGGGATTTCTTGCAATCTCATCCACTATGCTAGTACTGTATGACGCAGCGTTTTGGACGCAGTGCAAAGACGCTGCATCCAAAATGCTGCGTCTCCTGATCATGAGGAAGCACCCTAAGGCCTCATGCACACGCTGAGTATTTGGTGAGTTTTTACCTCAGTATTTGTAAGGCCTCGTGGACACGCTCAGTATTTGGTGAGTTTTTACCTCAGTACCTGTAAAGGCCACGTTACACACGCAGATATCTGTTCAGATATTGGTCACAGATCTCTGGTTGCAGTGAAATCATGGATGTCGGGCCCACTGGGACGGGGTACTCGGTACCGGTCCGGTCTACTACTGGGGAAGTCACTGGTGGTCCTGGTCCGGTCCGTGTCCCGGGCTCGGCAATAAAAGCGAAATATTTACAGGGGATTGTTAGTCGTGACGTCACCCACTATATGCGGCCAGTGATGGGGCCGCCGCTGCTGCAGAACCTCCGGGGATGATGGAATAGCAGCGTAGATGGGATAGTTCCAGTGGGTAGAACTGTGTTCCCCGGGGCAGTAAGGGTTAAGTCTATTGTGGAATGTTCAGTACACTTACTGTGCAGACGCTGCAGGGATCTCTCCTCGTTGCTGGTGCTGACAGGCTGTGCTGTGGCTCTGCAGGTGGGAGAATCGTTGTAATCCTGTATGGAGGGAATGTCACTAAGCAGATGGAATCAGACAAGGGAGGCAGATTCAGGGTCTCCGTGTTTACTCTCCAAGTTCTTCAAAGCACTTTACACTGCAATTACAGTTCAAGTACAATTCAAGTACAGTTCTTACACGTCTTAGTTCAAGTACACGGGCACACCCTCCGGGGTTCCCTTTACTCCCTGCAGCCAGGCCTCACTCTCTGTGACCCCTCACACTGTCTCTGTGTCCTTTCCGGGCTGTTTACGTTCTCTGTACACTTGGTGGGTGTCTCCGGACAGTATGGCGGTGACTCGGGCCCTTGTGGGTGCTCCTGGTCGTCACTGAGCTGCCTATCCTTTGGAGTAGGGACCCTAGCATGCAACTGTGGTCCCCCGTCGTGTTGTTTGGGGATTCCGGGTAAAACTATGGTCCCCTCTAGAGCCGACACTCTACTCAGCCCAGCCTCCAGCAGTCCTCAAGTGTGAGGCTCTACCAGGCTCTTTCTCTCTGCGTCTTACAGTATCATAGGAGGGCTACTCTGCCTGCAGTCGGTAGCTTCAGCTGTACTTCTAGGGCCCGGGTATCACCATCCCTCTCTGTCCTCTCACACTCCTGGGGATCTGGCTCCGGATAGGCTTTCTCTCTCCTCCGGCTCACCCTGGCTCGGTACAGATTCTGCGCTCCTTACACCTTCACTCTTCCAGGACGTGTGTGTCTTTCTCCTGCTTAGCTTAGCTCAACCTTCCAATGTCTCTCGGCCTATGTTGTGCTCCTCAGCTTCTGGTCTCTGTCTTTGCTGTTCAGCTCACTATGGCCTACTGACTCCTTCCTCCTACCCCTCACTATTTCTACTGTCAACTCACCTGACTACGTGTGTGCCCAACCCACTCCTCTAAATCCACCACCCCTCGCTTGCCTAGAGTATCCAATCTCAGGCCTGGATGCTGCCATCTACTGCACGTGGGTTGTATGGGCGGTGAGGGTGTTGTTGTGCAACAAGTTGTCCTACCTGCCTGGCTGCAGTTCCATTTTGTGGCCTCCTGGACGCAGGGACGCCACAATGGACATGACTCATCGTGACCAGGGTGTTCACGTCGCAGGCGTTGACTCTCCTCTTTGTCACGGAACCGCGCCTGCGGCTGTGAGGCCCGGTGGTCCAGATCAATAGGGGGGATGGCTGAACAGTTTGGGTTAATTTGTCTTCGTGACGCCACCTGTGGGTGTTCTGGTAACTGTACCAGCGCTGCTAGGCCTCCGGGGGATGTTAGGCAGCAAGGTGGAACGCTCCCCACAGGATGAGCGGGAGTCCCCGGAGCCGGGAGCTGCACAAGATGTTGTGAGGCAGCTGCGGTAGTACTGCTGTTAGGCCCAGAAGTCAGACACAGACACGCCAAAGTCTTTTTAGTACCTTTACTGGTGGTTTTCAGGTACGCCAGACCGGGTTCGTGAAGCTAACACTCCTGGAGGTTCACAGCAAGCAGTTTGTGTAGGCTTCCTTCTCTCTATACTTCTGGTGCTAAGGTCGGGTGGATGTGGAATCCATCTGGACCGGGCAGTGTATTCTATAGAATGGATTTCACCTGGTTGTCAGCACTGAGGGCACTGTAAAAGGGTGATGATAATTCTATCTTCTTCCCTGGGCTCTCGTTGGTAGGTGCGACAGGTGAACAGGGGGCTAGACTCCCTGTGAAGTATGCTGGTTCTCTACAGTGGCTATATAGCTTCCACAGCTTCGGTTCCAGTAACCAGTTATTAAGGAAAGAGTCAGAATAACTCTGTTCTCCTTGAGAGGTGTTCTCCTTCTCCTCTAACCCCAATTGCAAGGGTTTCCTCACTGCTAGCTGGCTGATTGGGCCTAGTGTGTCCCTCAT